>PVIR01010402.1:0-49938 GCA_004026965.1 Petromus typicus | reverse complement strand
TGTCTTGCAAGCGCAAGGGCCCGGGTTCGATTCCCCAGTAACCACATAACAATACTGGGTGTGGAGACCCACACCCAGCAGCAACCAGTACCACATACCACAGTGCCGGGCATGGTGGCTCACGCCTGTAATCCCAGCACTCGGGAGGCAGAGGCAGGAGGATTGTGATGTGAGTTTGAGGCTGAGCTCAGGGCCAGCCGGAACCACAAAGCGAGACCCTGTCTCAAAAAACCTAAATATATATACATATATATATATATATATATATATATATATATATATATATATTAATGTAAAGAAGGAATAATTATCCCATATTTAAATTTTAGGTGGACATGGTGGCATGTGACTCTAATCCCAGCACTTTTGAGTCTGAGGCAGGAAAATCACTAACTGTAATCTACACTTAATGAGACCCTGTCTCAAAACAAATAAACAAAAGCCAGACTAGATATGCAGCTCAGTGCAAGGGCCCTGAATCCCATGAAAAGAAACACAAAAACCACAAAAAAAGAACACACACACACACACACACACACACACACACACACACACACATACACATACACTCCACAAGCCAATAAAATATTAAGCCCATTATAATTATCAACATTAAGTTTTTACTGAATATATAAATCATATCTAAGCACAATCTTATGATATATATGAAAAGTATTTCCAGGACTGGCAGTTTTGGGCTTGCTAAGGAAACATTCTTGGGGCAAATGTAAATCATTAAAGCACATGTTTTCAAAAAATTATGGAATATTTTTGTTCCCAAGAATATGTTTTCATTAAAAAAAGAGAAATTTCCCTCCCTTACTGTAAAACAAGAATGATCTATAAACACTGTCTGACTGAAAATGTAATGATTATAATTCAATGAAAATAATAATAATAGTGCTAACATATATACAAAAGTGTATTCTATTTTAATTCACTTATCATATTTATAGCTGAAAATTTACTACACATAAAATAAAAGATCTTAAGGGAGACACAAGATGTAATATCGGTGACTGCCAATTGATCCTGGTTCAGCCCATGAAAAGAACTGGATACTACAATGGCCAAGAAATAAAGTAAAATAATACAAGGTATTTAATTTCAGGAAAAGATGGAAGGAAGTATACATGAGGAAATGAGATAAATGTTCAAAGTTCAAGTTTCTTTCACACAGAATTAGCTCTTTTTTCTTTCATGGTTCTTTAGTGCAGTGACCTAAAATCAAGGCATTAAGTATGTGGATTTTGGAAAAGAATAGCTGTGCAGAAAGTAATTTTCTTTGTCTCTTTTAAAAATGTGACTGTTATATTATTAACAATGCATAAAAACTATATTTGCTGTGCAAATATAAATAAAAAAAAAGCTACCCAGGTTAAGATAATGAGACACTGGCCATACCTTACAGTCTCTCCCATGGCAACAATGCTGATACAGATATTTCAGTTATTTTAACCTTACCATTATCGATACATCATAAAACAACATGATGTTTGTTTTATTTTTTATTCTAAAGTTTTTATAAATTATTTTATACATAAATCAGCTCTTCTTATTTAATTTGATAAGCTTGAGACTTTCAGATTGATATCATTATAAAATAATACAATTTATCTATCTCTATCCATTGATATTCACTTGTTTGCTTTATAAATAATCTGTTTTTTCCTCTCTCATTAATAAAATTTTGTCATCCCTTGTTCTAGTTATTATGAAGAAGCAGTAGTACTATAAATATCTGTGTACATATGAACAATAGTCTTGTACAGATATTATTCTAAGAATAGAAATGTCAAACTACATAATAATTCATTCTGAACCATATCACTTTTTAAGTGAGTGCTAAGAATTATAGTAGTATATTATTCCTATGTTTGCCTAATGATGTTAAGAACTTTAGTCTTTAGTAAAGTGTCCTTTCAAATTTGACTCTGTCAATAGAAAATGAATGTTGTGTGACATTTACAGATACAGTAGGTTTAAGCCATAGTGTCTTTGCGATGGATATTAGCATTCTAATATTCAACACACTTTACCTCAATTGGAACTAATTTTACAATTCTTCTATGTTTGTGTGACATGAATCACAAGCACTATCACTCTGTAGGGAATACCAGTGAATTGAATCTAAAAAACACCTTTGCTTAAATGTTTATATCTCTTTCCTGCTATTGGCTAGAAACTTTAATCAAAATGCCCATGGATTTTTATAATTTCAACCACTATAAATATATATTTAAGATAACTTTTAATGATTTATTTTATAGTGAAAAGTTTTAAAAACTTGGTTGACAAAAATAAACAAATGTTCTTTCTCCCATTCCCATTACATTGCAAACTGCTCTGTACCAAAAGATACTCCAGAAAATAAAAAAGAAAGTCTACTAAGCACGAATGCATGAATATTCAGAAGTTTTATAACACTTGATCATTGGCATAGATTTTGGGGTGACATGGCTTGGTTTAAAATTGGCTTTCTACTTATAATTAGAATATTGGGTTCAGTAGTATATTAAATATTTTTAACATCAGTGTTGTGGCAAGTTTTCAGTAACTAATTTACAGACAGTAGGGTAGATTTTTTTCATTTTTGTTTCCTGTTTTGTTTGCCTTCTGTGAACTGTGAACGAGCTTCCTCTGTTGAAGGAATTTCCCATCTCAAGAGGCAAAACATTCTTGGCAGAGTAGAAGCTGAAAGTGTCAAGCACATTTCTCTGTCTCCTTATAACTGAAGTACAGTCAATTTACCTACACTCCACCAAAGATCTTCAACCTGGATCTAATGATACACAAGGGCAGGGAGCAGCAAATCCACATGGAAAGAGAGAGCCAATGACACCCTTGACATCAAGTTTCCTAATGGAGCAATTCCGTAGTTCAGTGTGTGGAGCTCCTGGGATCTGCTTGGCCAACTGTAGCTTCTGGTGTCTGGTGTGCCTACAGTGTTCCTGCACTGACTAGGTCATTTCCCCGACACGATCTTGGAAACTGCTATTGGTTGGGTCACTTCCAATCCTGTCTGTCCAGCTTGATTGGGGATGAGTTCCACTTCTATGTAAATCATTTAGGAGTCATTTAGTCTCCCTTTTGGCAGTAATTCTTGAATGATACATTGTGCTAAAGAAGCAACAGGTCTCTAGCCATAATGTGTATAGCCCCAAGGAATGAAGAATTGTGTCTATATTGTTCAGGACTGAACTCCCAGCACCTCAGCCAGACTAGCATATATATACTAGACACTAAGTGAATATTTACTGGGTGAATATTTGCAAATATTTTTCTTCAGAAATACTTGTCACATAAAGCTTAGTCATAAAAATGAATCATTGAATCACTGAAAACATTGCTATCTTTTTTGTGTATGTGCAGATGATTGCTGATAATACTCTTTGGCTTTTTAAAATAAATTGAGTTAAACTACACATATACAGATGTGTTCACAAGCACACATGTACATGCATACTCATATATCTGTATGTATATATTACAGGCCATAAAATAAAATTGTCATGTGACAATGAAAATAATTAAAAATTGTATTAAAAAATTGTAGTTTTTCAGTTTTGAACTTCAATGTAAATTTCAGTTTAAGCTAATAGCATGGAAAGAAAATGTAGTGGTAACACAGAACCATTTTATTTTTGTTTACAAACTCTACACTGGCTGACAAACAAAACTGTGGTCCTTTTGCCTATTTAAGCACAAACATGGCCATCTTTACCAAAATTGTGGAATAAATTAAATTTGTGGACCGAGGTACCACTGTAATCTGTAATACTATTTTAACGAATTTGCTAATAAAATTATAATAAAATGATAAACAATTGCCTTTATTTTCTAGCAAACTTCCTAAACTAGTATTATTACTAAACTGGACTTATTAAAAACTGGAGAAAAATAAAATATCTATATAGGAAAAAAGAAATCTAGCATGAATCTCCATTTATTCAACCTTTCCCAGATGAATTTTCATGTAAACATACTAGCTGAAGCATTTATCACTTTATATTTACATAATATAAAATTTCAAGTGTTATTACCATTTCTAAGTTCTAGCCTAAATCTCTGTATATTAAATGTTAATTTATCAATTTTTCTAATTTTATTCTTCTATTAAAATGACTTATGATGCTACATTTTGACTTTTAAATGGGTTTTACATTCAAGCATCTTCACAATATCACTAAACATAATTTTAAATTATTTTCCATGGATTTTTATGTTAACTTTTATAATAATCAAAGCAATTCACATACTTTGTCATAATATTCCTTTCAAGAAAATCCTATTTATATTTTCAAGATTTTTTTCAAAACAAATCCAACTCAGAAGACCTTTCAAAGCCTTTTCTACAGAATATTTTTTCTTGGAGAGGTCCCTGGTCACTCTAGTCACAGTCTCTTTATTAATTACTTCAATGTTTTGATTGTGTCCCAGATGTGACATTGTTAGTATCCCATTCCCTCTAATATATTTTACAAACACTGCATATTAAATATTTTTTAATTTCCCACATCACCTAATCCTGCTTAATGCCAAAAAGAGGCCATCAATAAACATGTTGATTGATTCATAAATGCAATTTTAGTATCAATGCTATTCTCCCTAATGAGCAGGAAAATGAAACATGGAGGTTCAGCAAACTTGATTAGAGATGCCAGTTAGAATATAGAATCAGACATGTACTTCTGTCTTACTTTGTAAGAGGGAAAAACACTTGTGTGTACCTGCTTACTTGTTGTAATTCTCGGTTCTTTTTTAGGAGTTAGAGAATGAAGCTTTCATTTTTTTTCTCATTTTTTTTTCTGAATTTAAGGTGCTACTTTCAGCACTAACACAGTGGTAAGCAAGATACACTTTTCAGAGATCTTGCTTTTAATTAGGTAGAAATAGCACAATTGAATAACTAAATATAGTAATTAACTAAATAAAAGGATTACAGGCAGCAGTAATTGCTTCTAATATAATTCCCTGCAGAAGTGGACAGAACATAATTGTGGGGAGGACATTTCAAGTTGAAACTCTGTTGACAAAATAGCTGAACTGAATCAGAGAGAATAAGAAAGAGCAACCTGGCAGCTGTGAATATCCCTCCAGGCACAGGATTCTGTAAAAGTTCAGAGGCCCTGAGTCCTTGTTGAGTTTGAGTGTTTATGGGTAAAATTCTTGATGCTTCTGATAAATTTTTCATTTATACTCTGCTGGGAGGAAAAGAAGAGGGAGAATTGGAGAGCTGAAGTACAGGAAAGAGGGAGACATTGAGTATTCTTTGGGACCATTGGAATTCATATTTCACATTGCATATAATAGAAATTCACCAATGACTTTAATCAAAGGAACTTTATACCATAATCACACATGTCAGTGTTTCTATTGCAATTACATGGAGAATAGCTTACAAAGGATGATCCCAGGTCAGCTAGATCTAGGGATACATTGTATTGCCACTATAATGTTCCTTGTGCTGTGGAATAGGATGCAAGCCATGTAGCTGTGAAGCAGCTGACAAAATCAGATATATTTAAGTGTTAATAGGACTTGCCAATGGGTTATATATGTGTTGCAGCTTGTGTCTAGAGGTACCCCCAAAACCTGACATGGTTATAGGTAGGGAATGGAATGAAGAATATGATATTGCAATTAATTAACAGTATGATGCTAGCATTAATAGTGCCCCACCCTGGGTGTAAGTGCTACCCACCCTAAGGGAAAGTATCCTAGAAGAATATAAGGGAAAGAATCGGAGTTGCTGAGGTGGCTTGTTGCTTTGCTGCCTTCTCCCTACCATGAATCCTTTTTCCTATTGAATGCTTTGGAACTAGCCAACTATGAACTGAAACTTCTACAAACGGAGGACCAAAATAAATGTTTTGTCTTTCAACTTTGAATGTAGGGTATTTTTCCTCAGAAGTGAGAAAAAATAAGTACAATAATGTACAGAGTAAGGAAAAACACCATAATTAAAGCTGAGGTCTGATAACAATAAGAATTTTAGATTTTATTCTTAACAAATAAAAAAATTGAAAAATTTCAGAATAGGTATGCAATGAGCTCATTTTAATGACATTCCTAACATACAAAGAGATTCAGTAATTTTCTCTACCACATTATTATCTTTAAAGTCAGTTTTAACAATATACACAGGTTGATGTCCATATTTATCTAATTTCTAAGTGGTACTAGTACAAAAAATGTCAGAATAGAAATAGACCTTGAAATAAACTCAGTCAACTGTTTAAGCATAAAAATCCTTCTCTAGATGCATCAGATACTTTTGGTGTACACTGAGAAGCTTTTTACCATTCCGAGTTCTCTGATCATCCAGTAAATGCCAAAGAAAGTCTTTTGTTTCTAACTTTTTATTGTTTTAATATTTTGAGAGACACTAAAATTGAGAATGTTTAGGGAAACTAGATTACTGATTCAGTAGAGTCAGGAAGCATGCCTACTTTGCTTAATAACACACCAGCAGTGTGTAGGTTAGTATTAAACACATACCTTTTATTACAAAAATACCTATTGAATGACCAGTTTTCTTTCTTTTGAATCAAAAAGAATTGCACACATTTTCTTTGGCAGAATCCTAAAACAATATGCAATCATGAGCCATAAACACAATAGTGATAAGTATACTGTAAATTCTAGATGAGACTATCTCTCATTCATTACTAATTTCTAAAGTATATAAATATATATTTTAAACATAAAATATAAGGGGCTATAACTCCAGGTTAGGTATTATCTCTTTTTTAATATATTCAACCTCTTTCCTCCACATCTCCTGCCTGATTTACCTGAAATCCAATTGGCCCAGGGTGACAGTGTTTTCACTGCCGAGTTCTATAAAAGAGATTTGCCTCCCACGTAGCACGCACTTGCAGTGTAAGGTAGGAAAAATATACCTTTTCATCCTCGTTTTACATTCATATCCTTGTTTCATACTTTTCTCAAATCCTATCTTTCCTTCTTCCCCTCATCTAACCTCTCCTCTTCCCCTATTCCCTCAGAACTCCTGATCACTCTGTCTTTCATTTATTTAGGACTTGACTCATAGAATGTTCTCATGCTTTAACTTCCTCTTATTTCCTTAATCTTTCATCTTTCAACTGTCCTTTCTATCATTTCCCATTAGATTTGCATTTGTACAGCTATGTCTTCTTTTTTTATTTTTTTTAATAGAAAGTGTGACTTCCAGTAAAAACCTCTATTCAGAACAGCCTTCATTCCAACATCATTCTCTGTCACTTCATGAGCCTCCCTCAGAATCTTTTGGCCTGTAATCCACTGATTTTTACCAGCATCACTCCCTTCATGATCATACTATGCTCACTGACTGGTTTAGTATATATTCCCCCAAACCAGCATACATGTCTTGTCAAAATGTTTAAATTTCTTCACTTCTGTTACCTTGAATTGTTGTCAAAATTTCAGAATAACAGTAGTGATATCCAATTAGATGAACAGTGCTACAGGAAATCACAAATCCCTAAAGGCTGAGTTGACTTCATATTGTAATTATCAATTGCAAGTAGGCACTTAATCCAGAAAATTGTACAGTTGTCTGTTATTTACTATTTATTAAATCACCTTGAAACTTCCCTGTGATTTCCAGGTCAATTTCCCCTCCCAAATTAGTCTACTGCTAGCCATTTGAGATCTTATCATGAAATAGTTAACATGAGAAAATATTTTTTTCTTCTATGAGCTACTCTTACTTAATTCTTTTCATACTCTACATTTTTCAACTAAAATTTACTGGCTTTCCATAGATAGTTAATATTAGCCTGTTCCTTTGACATGTGCTCTTATTTCTTCTTACTAACCCAATGTTCACTCCTAAAGTTGTCTTCTTTCTTTTTAATATTTTCAATCTCTCTTTCTATTGTGTTATCCTGATCCAATCACAAATATGTTTTAATGTATTTTCAAATGTATCCCTTGACCCTATATCAACACTAGTCCTCTTTTCAGCCATATTTCAATAAAAACTGTATCATTTCACTCTTGTAAGAATGCTCATGTCTTCTCCAATGATGTTGATTTGCAAGACCTAATTTATGCACCCTGTTCTTATCTTTTCTGCTACTTTTAACTATTATTGCTGTTATTTATAGCTTTTGACTGATATCTTCTTCTCCAACTTTCTGTTAAGCCTGCCTAATATTTTTTTTCATTTCTCCAACTTTACTATTCCTTTTAATTCTTTTTCATCTGAAAAACTATTTTCTTCCTGATGGTTCTTTGGTTACTGTTCTTTAATTACTTTCCTTTGTTGCTTTATTTTTGATAAATGATTTTTAAATTCTGTCTATGTACCGATAATGTTAATTCATATTAATCAGGTCAGTCCCCAAGGTTTCATGACATTTAATCCTAACAAATTCATGCTAGTACACTTTGTTTTCTTGTAATCACAAAATCCATTTCTTCCACAGATTTCTACTTCTCAGTGAGTGAGAGTTGACCACACTAAAAGGTTTTCTACTTTTATTTACCATCTTGACCTCTTGATATACAGCCAAAGCTTTTCAACTTCTTTTACGTTTATCAAACACATAATTCACCTTTCTACATTCAATTCCCAATCACTTGTACTTCTCAGTTAGTCTAGAGAAACAACTTCTTCCATGTGACGCTGTATCAGGTACTATATGACATAATGTAACTTTCCTACTACCTACTTCCTAATTTCTTGAGCTGCTTTTATACCTTTCTCCTTTTCTGTCAGAGCGCTGATTCCATCTCATGTTGCCCCACCATCATGTCTGCTTAATGTATACCTTTATACTTTGTCTGCAGTGAAAGGCCTCCAGGAATCTCCCTGGATCCTCGTGTTCTCTTGCCATAGTTCTATTTTACAGACTTAAGTCTGGCTTTGGCTATGACAATGGATTTAGATTAATTAAATCAAGCTGGAAACAGGGAGACCAACTGGACAATAGTTATAATTACCCAGGTAAGGGAAATGCCAAATCTGCCTCCTAGGTAACATTTGCTTGAGTCCTCAGATTAACTCTCTTTCTAAAACCTCATCCTTGTGTATGTCCAATGTAGTTAATTCCTACACAGAAAAAGGAGACAGTAATTCTTGTCCAGTTCTGGGATTTGATATAGGATCTGTCAAACATTATGATAATCTCTGTGCAAATATTTCAGGACCAAACAAAAGGACAAAGGACAAGTTTAGAGTTGATCTGTTTTCACTTGCCAAGATGGAGTAGCAAGAGAGCCTCACCTTTCTGCCAAGTTGTTTCTTTTTGTATTTCTCAAAGCAGCAGGCATTAGCTGGGTCAGCGGTGCTCTTTAGAGCTGGCCTCACTTCCTTCACTCAGAGCCAACTGTAGCACTGTCCTGCTCAATTGAAATGCCATACGTGCCAGTGTAACCTGGGAGTCAGCACCAGGACAAAGCTGTCCCAGTGTTTGGTATCGTCTGGGGGGATAATGAGATCAACTGGCACTTTCTACTATCTGCCCAAGAGCTGCCCTTGGCTCATACTTGTCCTGGTGCGACTGACAGAATGTCAGTGAGGTTCCTGCCCTAGTGCAATTCCTGCCTTTATATCCAGGTAGGTTTTTCCTTCCCGGAACAATCTTTGCTTGTCTGAAAATATGCATTGTTACAATTTACTCTGAGAAATTTTTCAATATGTTTTATATTTGAGTAGCATCTCAGAGTGCAATATTATTAGGCAGTTTCCCTTTTTTGTAGTTTTTGGTATATTTAGCAGAAATTCAGAAAGGAGTCAGAATGCTTAAATATGCAAACTCTGCCATTTTAAACACACAATGAACTGATTAATGAAAATCTCAGTACCATTTGTGATACAACATCTGTTGATTATATCCCTGCCTTCCATAATATAATGTTTTCTAGGTGGATTTTTTAAAGTTTATAATACTGTATGGAAACTTTTTAACTTAGAAATCTTGAACATATTGCATGCTGTTTATATTTGTTCAAAATATTAAAATACTCATTTCCTACATAAAATAATAACAAGCAATGCAATGATGAACTCTACCCTTTAAAATAAGTGAACTAGATGAATAATAATTCATCTCCCTATAAAATCACCCTTACCTCTACCTCATTCCTGGGAGCAGTGTGCGTGGTTTCTGCCCAGCTTTTCCTAAGCTTCTCTTCGGTTGTAGATTGCTCACTCAAAGTAGTAGTAAATGTGATCAATATTTTGATTATTTTGAATCACAAAAGTAAGGTGATTGAATATACCTAAAACCAAATTTATTAAAATTAGGATATATTTTGTGTTTTTCATAAATGATTACATATACAACGATCAAGACTGAGTCCTCCCATGAAATGTATTCAAAAGCCTTTCTTGATAAAATGCAAATGACTTCTTTTGTTTTTAATTAGAGGTTGTCTTTGATTGTCTTTCTAAGTAGTTTCCATTGCAGAGTAGTATCATAAAATATTGGTTTTCTGTACTATAACTATGTAACAAGATGTATGACACTTAAAAGAACTCATATTAGATGTATTTAATGGCAAAACCAAGTGAAAAATCTCATAAAATATATTTCAGTAATAGAGAGGACCAGAGAAGTGAACTATTTTTCCAAGGCTCATTTTAAAATCATCATACATTTAGTGTAGAAATTAATTTTGACTTAAAAATTGAAAAAAGGAACATCACCAAACTATGTTTTTGAATAATCTATTATGCTGAGGTAATCATGAATGCTCATGACTTAATAGTTTGTAGCAATGGGCTTCTGACTTGTATTTTGTTTAGACACATAATTTTACAATAATTATCATTTTTACACAGCCTTGTTCTATTTTAAGGATCATTATAAAATATAGTTTGTAATTTATTGCAAGTCTCTTTCCTTTTTAGTGAAATGATTCAAAGAATTTCATGGCTTTATTTTCTGTTAATATTCAGACTTTAACAAAAAAAACTAAAGAAAACAAAAGATTTGGGGAATTGGATGAACAGGCAAATATCTTAATTACTACTTCTCTCTATGGTTTTATAGATGTTTAATGTAGTAATAATCTGAAAACTTCTTATACATGCAATTTAGGCTACTTTATTGAACACAACCAAAGACCAATTTATTTTTTTTAACATTGTTATTAGTCATATTTTATTTGACACTGCTCTACTAAGGAAATTACCTACAAAAGGTATTGGTATTGGTCAACTTATTCAATGGAAGCAATAGTAGTACTGGAGGGCCAAGACAAAGCTAAATTTGTACCTTTTTTCAGTACATAATTTTTTGGTTACATACATTTAGCATCCTGTTGTCAAGGAGTGAGAAGACAGTTACTAGTCTGAAGATAACGATGACAATTCATTTTTTATATTGACATTTGGCCAAGGCCAAAAAAAAGGCAAGAAAAAATATTTTTCTAGGTGATTTCTTTTTGAGTTCATTTTAATTCTTCCAATGACAACATAAAATGATTTTAAACATTAATTTGTATGATTAATTGATTACAATAATTATTAAGAAGTAGTAGTTTAAATAACATTGAAATTATTAGAAATCATGAAGGTACTTGAAATCATGCAGGTACTGTTTTAGATATATGCTGGTTGGAAATATTAAATATTTGATCTAGTAGTTAGAGAATGCATTTATGTTTCCTACAGAAAATAACTCTGTATCTAAATATAAACCAAAGGATAAGAAATTCTGTAAAAACCCAAAACACTAAGAATGTGGCTACTTTGACATCCTAGTTGGGATAATAACTTTTAATAAAGTGGTGGTATTTTGAAAGTCATTTTATATGACCCTGAGAATTCCAACTCATTCCTCTTATTCTGAGCCTATCCTTTCAAAAGTAATTTTCATCATCATTTAAAATAGAATATAGGCTAATTGCTTAACAATCTGCAAATTACCAAGAAGCAATTGAGAGAAAAATATTTTCCAACTTTTAAAAGCCATCTTTTTTTAGCTATCTGATGCATTTCAATATTTTAGAAACGTCATTGAATTGCCTTATACATCTATTTATGTGTATATTATTTCTTATGTTTATCTCTATTACATAAAGAAAATAGAGATGAGTACATTCACTTTAAAATCATTTTTCTCTCTGATTTAAAACATAAAAAATATATTTAGACTCAGCATTTGCCAGCATATCCAGTATTTGGATTTCCCTGGCTCTGCTTACTGGAGCTCTGGTTAAGTATTTTCTCAGATTTTCACCTGGATGTACACAACTTCCTTCCACGTCAGAGACTGAGAACTTCAGAAGCTAGACAGTCTAGAATATCAAAAGGGTCCTTCCCTTCCTCCTAAATATCACTATACAATGACAAAAATAGCAAAGATGATCATAAAGTATCTTTTACAATGAGAATTATTTTTGAAAAACGTTTTGAAACAGTGACGTTTTGTTTAAAAGTGAGTTTCATTTATATATGGCTCTTTTGCTGTAGACTTCAGCAACTTCTCAGACAACCTAATTCCTTTCTAAAATTTGAGAATATTACAGTGATTTCCCTGTACTCATAGATTTTGGCCCCTCAGCCTGGGAGTACTGAACTGAACTGAGCAAGTAGAACAATTTTTCAATCAATTGTTGATTGATTGCTTCAAATACACTATTGAATGCTCTTATTTTCTCAAATTGTTTTTTTTTTAATTCTGTTTGCTTGAGGGAAACATTTATTGGTTATTTTTTGTGTCTCTGTACACATTAAATAAAATTAGTCAGTCAGTAAGTCATGGACATTTAAATAAAATGCTGTTTAGATTTCCCTCTTCTTTGAGAACAGTCTATTCCTAAAGTATTTACTTTTCTCTAGGACCACGAGGATCAGTTCACTTGGCCGATTCTCCAAGTGTTGTGGAAGCCCTGGTATGCACCCTGAAGCTACTGCACATCATCCTGCACCTGTATCATCCTGCAAGAGCAAAGTCATTATCAAAGTGAACTCATGCAAAAATAATTATTTTTGCTGACAAAGGAAGGTCATGTGTCCAAATATTAGATTTTTTTTCCATCCCCATATAATTATTGGGGCTGTGCATAGTGCCATGATTTGAACATGTTTCCTAGAAAACAGGAATGATTATCCAGAGCCCAGGTTCTACTCATGCTTCATAATCCAGTCCCGCTCTCACTCCTGGCCACTCCCCAACTGTTAATGAACTGCCTTCCTTCAAATAAGAAAATCTTATAAGGAAATGTTGAGGCATATGGAAATTCGCAACTGGCTCACCAGAAAAAAAAAATAAATAAATAAAAACAGGTGTCAGGGAGATCTACCAACAGCTCTTTCTTTGATATTCATGCTGCTGCTGGATTCACAGATGATGATATACTCCTAAGCAAAGGCTTTTAAATGGAAATAAAACAGGTCCTGCATCTGCCCTAATTAGCAATCAGCATAAGAAAAAATAAAGTTCCAAATCACCTACCTGTGCAGAAATTAGTGTGCACTCAATTTAGAAGATTTTTGAAAGTAGAACAACCTTTCTTAAGAAAACATTCTAGGAGGGGTCACTGTGTGTGTGTGTGTGTGTGTGTGTGTGTGTGTGTGTGTGTGTGCAAGAACTGAAGCTCCTAGCAACCTGACTTAAAAAGGGGAAAAGATTATGAAAAGCTCAAAGAAGAAACTATTTAGGATCCAGAGAAAATTGTTTTGATTACAAATGTTGGGCCAATTGTTATTTGATTATGTTATCAGAGCAAATAAATAACAAACTTTTATTTCTATGTCTCAATATTTTCACGAATACCCTGAACATTGCAGGTATCAAGTACTAAGCATGAATATAAATATTCTATTTAAGAAATTTATCAAAATTTAAGAAATATATTAAAATAGAATAAATATTTATAATTGCTAAGTTAATTGTAGCATACATATACCAATAAAAATAAAATGAGATGTTTATGGCTACTAACTACATTCATATTATTGAAATTATTCTCCATGAAACCCACTGGAGAATAACAAATGTATTTTGTATAGTTAACAGGTCATCTTGTATTTTATATATCTGAAAGTAATTCTGATTTTTTTAACTCACAGACCTTGTCACATACATACTAGTACAATGTCTTTTTCACTCGATCCTACTGCAGAACCATCCATAGTGATATATTCTATGTTATTGTAGATAGTGATTGCCATCTTCTCTGAATACTGCATGGCTGCACACAGCAAGAAATATTATTACAGCACTACACAGCAGCTACTCAGTTACTGGTACATAGTGTCTGATTAATGATTTTTGAGTTTATGGATGCATTATGGAATACATAGAGTTACAATAAGTAGAGGAAAGTGAACATTCTTTCCTAGAGAAGATGGGACTGAAATTGAGATTGATGGGATAATAGGACTGTCAACTATTTGAGATGAATTCTTACTTGGAAAGACAGAAAAGGCAAATGACCAGAAGGCAGTCTGATATTGAACATAGCAAGGGAGGAGAGTCCATGACCTTGGTATAGGTAGGATGGGGGTGTAATACCAATAATGTATCTGTAAGACCATCTGTATCACAATAATGTGACTTTGAGAAGCAAATTCACGATTAAGAGTGAAATCACTTTCAACAGATCTTTTTAATTAATAAGGATTCATATTGGATTTGTTAGTACAGTCCAATAGAAAGATACAAGGCATAGAATTTTAAATTCTTAGTGGTCATTAAATTTTAAAAAGTAAAAAGAATTGAATGATAGAAAAAATTTAATTCAAAATATTCAACATATTTTCAGTTTAGCATGTAATCAATATAAGTAGTTACCAGTGTTATGGCTTGTATCTAGATGTCCCCCTAAAGCTATTTGTGCTCACGAGTGGGCTTTTGGGAGATGGCTGGGCCTAGGGTGTGTGATACTGAGACCAAGATGGGGTGGTAGTAAGAGTCCACTGACTGGCTTATCAGTGCTCTGCGTGTGAAGAAGGGGAAGCCCAGCTCATGTACCGCTGGCAACACCCAAAAGGCTTGTAGTGTGGAGAAGATAAAAGGAAAAGGGAAGGGCCAGGGATTTGGCTCAGTGGTTCTGGCACCTGTCTTGAAAGCGCAAGGGCCAGGGTTCATTCCTGGAAACTACATACAATACTGGACATGGAGACTCACACCCAGCAGCAGTCAGTACAACATACCACAGTGCTGGGCATGGTGGCTCATATCTGTAATCCCAGCTCTCAGGAGGCAAAGGCAGCAAAATTGCTATGATGTAAGTTTGAGGCTGAGCTCAGGGCCAGCCTGAACTACATAGCGAGACCTTGTCTCAAAAAAAAAAGTGGGTAGGGCTATGGGAAAAAATGAAAATTAAGTTGTGTCTTATACTGGTACAAATCCCCATTATGAAATGCAATCATGATGCATATATGTGATGTACCAATAAAGATTTCAATTAAAAAAGGAGGGGGGGAGGGAAGCTTGCTTTACTGCTGCTGCTTGTAGGCTTCTGTTATTTCCACTGTTCCCTGTACTCACTGCCTCCTGTCTGCTCTGCCATAGACTATTTCTCCTCTGCAATGCCACTCTGCCTTGGAGCCAGCAGACTATGGACTTTACAAATTGTGAGCTGAAATAAACTTTTCTTCTTTTAACATGTAGGTGCCAGGTATTTTGTCTCAGTAAACAGGAAAGTACTTAAAACAATCAATGATCTGTGTTGCATTCTTTCTTTTTCCAGAGTCAGTTTTCAAAATTGAGGGTATAGCTTTCGCTTTCAACTTATCTCTATCTGAGCTACATGCACCAAGGCTCCAACATCACATAAGCTGAATAAGTAATTCTTAGATATGAACTGATGTCGTCCACCATTTTTTCTCAGAATCCTTACTTGAGGAGAATCATATCAAGGCAGATAATCAGTGTTAATTATCCATTCCTGGGGTAATTGCTTCCCAAAACGTGGCCAATAGATCAACTACATTGGAATCATCTCATTTATTCAAATAGTCTGTCAAGCATGTCTAAACATGAAATTGAACTGAGCAAGAAACAAACAGAGAGAGACAGACAGAAGAACAGCATTGCTGTAAAAAGCAATCAGGTGTTTCTTATATGGATTTGTAAGTGAAAATACAGCTCTTTGTACTTTCCCAACAAATAATTGGTTTAAGGAGAGACACAAACTGAAACCATTGATATTTTACAGCCAAATCCATTCTTATCCCTTTTCCCTTGAGCAGAAGTGCACTGGAGTAAAACATAGGGAATACATCACTGTCATAGTCTTAAAAGCTAAAATTCTTAATTTCTCAAGGGGCCTGCACACAGTTACATGACTTGCTCATTGTTTTTCTGTTACTAGTAGCATACAATCTTTCTTAGGTTTGGGACTGATTATAGCATCAATATATACATTATATAACTTTTAAAATAATGCCAGGCAAAATTCTAAGTGTTCAATAAAGATCTGATTTATGAAATAGTGAAATCTCCTCACTAGCCAGTTATCTAATTAGGTGAACCATTCAGCCACAAATTTCACATAATACGTATCTCAAAAGACTGTATGAAATGTAAATTGAATACATTTATAGGGACTTTACTGAACAAAACTTTTCCCCACTGCTTGACCATTTTCCTTTTGAGGAAGAAAATGAATTCATATATCAACAGTTGTTAGTAATATATGTTTTTATTTTCCCTAAAGCATTTGCATTTTAAATGGAAATACCCAAAGAAATCCTTCAATCCATAAGGACTTGAAATAATAGTTGTATTTGTATTTTATGATAGTGATGGGGGAGAAAGAAAATTCTGGAAGTTTCTCTTACATAGAAAGGTGCCTTCCATTGTGGCATCCATTGAAACCTGCTTCCACTCAATAACACATCTGCTTTCTCAAATATTTTATTAGTTGGTGATCCTGAAAAACATTTTCTTTAGGATAAACATTTGCAAAGTTATAGTTTCTGCTGGGATTTATTTTCTTAAATAAAATTTCTCTAGTTTCCACGCATATTGTTTCTCATCTATGCACTGATTAGGCTAATATAGAACAACACACACAGGCAGTAGGCATCTAAGGTAATGACAAAACAGCAGGCTTCTCCAATGTACTACGTACAGTTTTCCCGATGTACTCCTATTTAGTTTAGTGATTATAATCTATTCACAGAACATATAACTTGTCTAACTCTGGCCCTAAGCAACCATGACTCTTTTATGTAAGGAGAATATCTTTGTTTTAGGGAAAACAAGACTTTAACTATAGGATACATTTCTTAAAAACAATGGAATTAAATTCAGATCAGCTCTCTACAGAGTTTCAGTTCTGAACAAAGCTTATCAGAAAGGGGCATATGGGGACAGTAAAGGCTTGTGAATTTAATTGAATGGAAGTGAAAGAAACTCATTTCTGCAGAATTCTGATTTTTAAGGGCTCTAAATTAATTACTTCAGGGGAATTTGAATTAAATTCTTTTTGGTTATCACTGAGTGATAAAAATAAAATAATGAGAATATCTGGGAGCTAAGCGTAAGTATTTTGAATTTTATAACCTCCAAGTTGAGGTTAATAGTCTTGCAGAGATGTCTTAATGCAAGGAATGAAGGGTGTTGGTGCGATTCACTGGATTCACGTGATAATCTCATTCATCTGCTCACTCCCTGAAAATATCCGTTCCCTTTATATCCTTATTCACATGAAGTGATAGCGTCATACTTTTTAATCACTGATTTTCTTTTTGACAGCAAAATTGGGTATGTAAGATATCAAAAATACAAAATTTCTTTTTTCACCCTTTGTTTCCGGAAGAATCTGTCCTCAATAAAATATTTGATAATATTACAAAGAGTATTTTCCAGTTATAACAACATTTGTTTTCTGCTTGCTACTTAGTTATTTTTAGTCGCGTATAAGATAAGTTGTACATTCTAGCTTTTTGAATCCTAGGAGGCTGTTTTTCAGTTGTCAGTCTGATTTATCATGTGGGGAGAGATCTGCCATGTGCACCTGGAGGACGTATGTCACTGATGGTTCCGGCTCCTGGGTTTTCACTGAGCCGGGCAGTGATTACAAAAACCATGCTGATGTGTGAAATACACAGATATCGGCCCTTTCCGTGGGCAGTCCTGTCTATGATTTCTTTTCTATGTAGAATCCAAAAGCTGTTGCTGGCCTGGAATCTTACCTACCAGGGTCTGTCAGGGATGATCAAGCTATTTTGTTATTTTCATTTCATTCTAGGTCTGGGTAGAGAATCTGGTTGCTTGGAAGAAATGCTAGTACAGATGCACCGAGACTGTGCAAATACTACCTCATACATGCAAGAGCATCTGTCTGATTACAGCCTGATATACTTACATTTATAACCACTGAGTAGGTGAAAGAAATCTTTCAAACATATTACAATGATGCCTGGCCAGGAAATTAGGCCCAAGTACAGGAATTTAATTATTAGTTAGGTGGAGACTGAGTACCTAAGTATTGCAGTACATTAAGTCTTTTAGGTGCAATTTAAAGTTATATATTATTTTGAAAATTTTTTACCTTTTAAGAATAAAAGAAAAATCATGAATAGAAGTAGAAAAGAAAATTATGAAAAAATCTATATTTGGTGCTATAAAACCAAGTTGTGTCAACACTAAAAGATATTTTGATAAAATGTTAGTTTATTTATTGACATTTTTAATTCCTCATTCCTGTTTAAGATTGTATTTGACCACAGTTATTAGAAGTCTTTATCCCAGCCAAGAGGTTAAAACTAGTATTTCTTTTTCTGTTTTTGGACACAGGGTCTCATTTGGTAGTTCAGACTGGACCTGAACTTACAGGGTAGCCTCAAAATCATGGCAATTCTCCTGCCTCTGCCTCCTGAGGGCTGGGATTAGAGGTGTGAGTCACCATGCCCGGCTTTGTAGTATGTGGTACTGGCATTCGAATTTGGGACCTTGTGCTTGCCAGGAGCACTCCAGAACCACTGAGCTAAATCTCTGACCCCCAAAACTGGTATGTTTTAAGTTTTTCTTCAAATTGTCTATAACGTCATCAATGTCCATGGAATAGTCCCCTAGTTGTGGTATTATATGTTTCATACTCCTATCTTTCTTTTTTAACCAAAAAATAAAGACCAAAGGATCATAAGGAGCTGAATTTTCAGTATGCATATATTTCTCTAGTAATTATTCTTAAATTTCTCCATTTCTGTCCTCATGTAACAAATATTTCAATTTTACTGTGAGCATTGTGCTATGTTATGTTCCTCGGAAGCATAGAATCTAAGTACTGTGGTTTTGTTTTGTTTTGTTATTGTGAAGACAACTGTGTGTTATGCACACATTTTTGCTAATAAAAAGGCCAGAGCTGGGCAAATTGATCAACATGTTACAATGTTCTATAATATCAAGATAATAGTAAAGTACTTTGTGAGATCATTGTGGTAATGCCTGAAATACTAAAACTTGTTAAACACCGAACTACGTGAGAAGCAAGTGTCCATTATGCTTAGAGTCTTCTGGGAAGTCAGTGACACCAGGAGGAATTGCGTGGGGCCAAGTGCTTGGGAATGGCATAAGTGCTCCACTCCAGGCTTGTGGACATTCATTCTGACTGGGAAACTTGGGAGTTTGCTCAGCCTCTGCTGACTTTTCCACTTTCCTCTGTGCTCCTGTAACTTGCCTTATGATAAGATAGATGTCCACTCATACTGGCCATACACTGAGGTTCCAGATGGGTTCTTTTTGCTTTCTCTCATCTGAGCAGCATCCAACAAGACAAAGCAGTCACAGGAGTGTCCTAATCAGGATCAGGGCACAGATTCTGTCTCTTCTCAAGGACCAGAAGGACGGAGCTGCTCTTGACAGACTTGAGCAAGACCACCGCTTCCTTGGACAGTTCCAAGTGTGACGTTAAGAAAGGACAGAAGCCATGCTGTCACATCAGCTGACTGGACCTTCCCTGAGAATATAGCACCTCCGTGGCTAGTGTGGCACTGCTTTAGTCATATTTGTACTTACTGAAAATGCTGAAAGTGAAGACTCATAGAGCACTCCAACATGGAGTGGGCAAAACACACCCAGTTCACGCACATGGTGCCTGGGGTACAATGGGCTGAGACTGCACTATACGATTTGGTTTTGTGACTATCTTCCAAATAAGAACAGAAGAGACTAATGAGGAGGATGTGGAGGGAAAGAGGTTATTTGTACCTGAGTCTTTACACTTGGTGAAAGTCCTCAGACTTCAGCGGTAATCAGTAAAATGTGTGGAGTACGCCTAGGCAAGAGAAGCAGCAAGGGTTTGCCTCAGAGAGCAGGGGCAGCCAGCAAACACAGCCCGCACAAAAGCGCCTTTATTTCACAGAAGGAAACTAATAAACTCCTAAAACAGAAGCCTATTTGATGAAGAAAGGCAGAATGTGTCGGGGTAGGAAAAAAAATCCTACAAAGAATTCAAACTGAAATTCAGTAATAGAGAGCTAATGTACTGAAAAAATAAGCTTGCTGCTAACAGTAAAGACACTGCCAAGAAGTAGATGGGAATTAGTGCCAGGTTAACACATAAATCAAAATTTTGCAATTATGCAAATGAGAAAGCCAAAGACTTTATTTCATTTCCATCTGATTTCAGAATAAAGGCCCTAATTTTGATGAATATATAAAAGGATTTTAAGAAAGCGAGATGATGAATTGCAGCAAGCTAAAGATATCAATCTCCTTCTGAAAAAGGAAGATGATTTAATTTTTACACATGTATACAATTTATGTATTTTGAATGCATATAGGCATGCATATATTATTATAAATATTCCACATATAATTTATAATTTCCACACAATCTTCTTTTTCTAAAGCATTTTATACTCTATGATATTTCCCCACAACTCTCGAGGTTGGTTAAGGTATATCTAATTATCTCCCCCTTAAAGTGTTGATTAGTTTAATATGATAATTCATTAAAACAAAGATTTATTTGCAGAACAGCAGTTATTTAGAATAAATTTGTATTCTTGTTAATGTAAGGTTATAAAATACATGAAATGGCATAATTAAGTCAAATAGGGCAAGATGAGAAGGATATGAGTTATGTTAGTATTATAAAGCATTGTTTCTTAGGACTGGCACAAAACCTACTACAGTAAAGCAAAGATTCATATTTTGGTTATAGGCAAAACCACTTTAGATTGCATTGTATTAGACAAGTAAAGTGTGTGTGTCATTCATGACCATGTGTCACATAACATCAGTAAAGTGTTTCATTCCTGAGAGCCCCAATTTCCATTTAATGAGATTAAGAGCTGTGTATTCTGGTTGCGGGCATACGGACAAGCAGATGGATGGACATAACAATTTTGGAAACCTCATCAAGTTGATAGCAAATATGATAAAAATTACATAAAACAGAGACTGAAGAACACAAAGCAAGTGTTTGAAAGCACAGACTACTTTCGAAAAAGAAAACATAAGAATGTGTATTTTAGAACAAGTAAAATAATAGCCTGAAAAGACACTTGGGTTTCTGCCCAATGAAACTACACTGAGCCGGAAGGTGACTCAGATGAAAATGATTAAGCAAAGCCTACGAAGTCGGCATCAGGTAACAAGAATGTGCTTAAGGGCTCCATCACAGTTTTGGTTGTTGATAGCCTATAAAAATACACCCAATACTAAAGGGTGAATTCTGATGGGAGTTAACACGTCATCTGATTTCCAAATATTTTTTGTCAAGATTTTGCATTTGCAGATACAGAACATAAAATTATACTCTGCTGTCTTTCAAATAGAGCCCTCATTTTATTTTCCAGTGTAAAGACTTTGCTTCTCCATTGAGATTATGAAGTTTAGAAAACAACTGAATGATGGCCACTGACCACAAATCGTAGAGAACTGTGTGGAGTTCAACTAATGATAAAACAGAAACAGAAAACACTTATTAATATCACAACAAATCTGGTGTTTAAATATACTGGATTTTCTAGAAGGATTTTTTTCTTGTATAATGCTCATGTTTAGTATTACTTTGTAGTGCCTTACATGGAAACATATTGCATATATTTCTCTCTCTCTCTCTCTCTCTCTCTATATATATATATATATATATATATATTTATATCTATATCTATATAGATAGATAGATATATACAGATATATATCTATCTATATAGATATAGATATATAGATATACAGATTTCTTCCCACATTTCTGAGCATATGTCTACTATGAACTTGACATTTCCACTTTTTTTCATATGTGTGTCTCAAACTTCACATAAAATAAATATTACTGTGCCTTCCTCCAAATCACCTTTCATAGTTTTTTCTCTTACTGAATGAAATCTTGTTCCAGCTTTTCAGTTATCAGGAAGTTATTGGATACTCTTCTGTTCTTATAAATCATCGAGTATAAGTGGATGCTAAGAACTTTGTTTTCAAGTTTCTCATAAAACAGACCACTCCCGACTATCCTCATGTAAAATATCATCACCTCCCAAGCTATTCAGTTGAGCTCTGGCATTTTAGGAGCCTCTTAAATGAGCACTCAGCTCTTTAGCTCACTTCCATCTACTGTGTCCCCTTCCTCCAACAACCAGGACCTGCCTTACGTACAGCTGATAACATTACTCATCTTCTCTGAATCTTCTTTCTTGATATATTCTTGTCATCTCTTTGCCTCATCCTCTTACACCCAACCAGCCCCATCTCTTCAACGTCCTCCACCCGATGCCACTTCAGCCTACCAGCTTGGTTCATCCTTGGGCCTGTTGTGATATTTATCTCAGGTCAGCTGCCTTTCTTCATTGCCCACGTGTGATTTCTGAGAAATACCCGTGTGGCATGCTCCCTGATTTTCTTGAGATTTTTTTTAAATGACATTTTATCAGAGAGACTTTGCTAACTACCTTAGAAACTGAACACACATCACCATCAGAATCACAGTCTCTAGCCCCTTGATCCTGATTTGTTTTCCTCTATAATTCTTTTGTACCATCTAGTGTGTTTTAGATATACACACATGCAGTCTGGTATCATTATTTGTAAATTATATATAAAAAATTGACTTATTCATATATATTCATAACTCCAAGCCTTATACTCATAGTTCTTTCATTGTCATTCACGGGCAGACAAAAACCTTTGAAATATTCATATTTCTAGAATAACATGCTACTAGTTGAGAGAACACCAATCCCTGCCTCGTGTTTTCCTTTCAGGCTTTGTAAGATAAATAAATGTCTTTCTCATGGCCTACTCTCTACTTTGGCTTTCTCTCTCTCTCTCTCTTTTTTTATAATTTCTGTACTTTTTGCTGGAGATTTTGCTGCTCAAAATGTGTCCCAAGTGTACTGTTAAAATGCCTTGTAGTGTTCTTAAGTTCAAGAAAGCTGTGATGTGTCTTACTGAGAATATATGTGCACTAGATGAGCTCGGTGCAGGCATGAGTTATAGCCTTGCTGGATGAGAATCTAACATTAGAGAATCAACACCATACATTAGTACATTGTCTTTAAACACAAGCTCATCTAAAACAAGACTATCTACTTCTCCACTGACAAAATTATTGTCAACAGAAGCTCATGAAAATCTACCCTGTATTTCCCTGAGGGCCAAAAGGTTTAGTATTTGCTAACCCACTCTTCACAGTGTCTTTCTAGCATATAACTATGGTGAATAATGAGATTCAACAAAACTAGATTATTGTTGTTGCTGCTGCTGTAGTTGTAGGATTTCCTATAATGTAGGAGATCTATGAAAACAAGACCTGGTTTAAGTTACTCACTAAGATATTGCCATTGCTTAAAGCTGGCCTAAAAGGTAGTACATACTCAGTAGCAATATTATTACATTATTACTCAGTAATTCAGTGGCACAGGAGTATTATTTCAAGGATTTTACATAAAGGAGCTTATAAGAAAGAAATCAAAGTTTGCTTAAGGTCACACAATTATCACCACCCCACGAATATTTTATATACTCTTAGTCAATGTCAGTCCTGCTTAAAATAAAGTTGATGGATAACCTTAGGGATGGTGAAAGAAATGAAGAAAGAAACGAATAAATGAATGAGATAGCAATTCCTTTTCATGTACATCTAATTAAAACCTGAATTTATCCTCTTTTGGTCACAAAGAAGCCCATATCATGTGTTGTTCAACAAACTGCAACAAAGATGTATTACTATTCCTAAATTAAAATGCTGAGTAGATGCACATAAAGATTAATCTAAACCCAAGGGTGTTTAAAGTAATTCAGGTGAGAACATAGAATGAGAGAGTATAGAAATTATTCTTGTTACAGGGTACATTTTTCTTCACTTTAGGGAATGTTGTTGTAAGTATATCTTCCCTCCCCACTTTCCTGAATTGTTAGAATTCAAGGAATATAATAGAATGTGGGCGATTTGAAAATGACTAAATATTGCAACATATCATTAAAATAATGAATAACCTGTATACAATATTAATCACTCTAGTCTTTGAAACAAATTGTTTATTAAAGGATTCATAAGGAGGTAATTTTAGGATGCATAAATACTTCATCATAATAAGAAAACAAATTCAAAGACATACACACAGAAATTAGCATCACTCAGACATAAGAGTCTTGCTTTCCCTCTGGGTAATGGGATTGATTTTATGCACAGTGCACACCTGATAGCTCTATTAGCCTTTTTTTCCTTCAAGAAATGAGTGGTCCTGGTGCATAAGTAAAATCAAATAAAAAAAGGATCATTGACTTGATTGCACAGTGACAGTGGTGACACTGAACAGCTTCTACTCCCAGGTGCTGCACTGTGGTTTTCAGGGCCTCCTGAAATGTCACTCTGACTTAATTGTTTCTTTGAGAAGTACAGACTGATAGTTGACCATGATTTGTGTTGATTTTCAATAAAGTTACTGCCAGGGGTATTTAAGTCAAACATCTACCTGACAGCTTTATTGGCACCAGTGTATATGACACTAATAAAGTAATGAAAAAGTGATTTCCTTCTATATGGAGAATTTTTGCCACTTTCTGTGGCAGGTGGAATTCTAAGGTTTCCAACAGTCTTGTCAGTACTGCTTGTACATCATTCTTACAAATAACCATTTGTTCCATTAGCTCAGCAACTTGGAAAATGTTCCCTGGTACTTTTCTTCAGGTATATTGAAGAATTATTCCTGTTTGGTACCTGACAATATTGGTTGAAATAAAAATATTTTTCTGATTTTTAAAAATTCTGAAATGGAGTTATGATTTTCTCATTATTTCTGAGTCAATGATATAAAAACATCAAGAATGACAATAAAGTTGATTTTATTTCTTTTTCAATAAATAAATCAAAGCAAAGTAACTTTAAATAGTAACATTTGGGGTCATAGAGGGAGAAATCTATGAAAAATAGAGAAACAGACAGTACAAACAAAATAGAGAGGCAACATTTAGAAATGTGGAAATCCAGAAGATGCTTAGTAGATTCTGAGATATTGATAGGGGACTGAAGCTATTTACATGGTAAGTTATTATTATTATTTTTTAATAAATTATCAGTCCTAGATATTAAAAGTTTGGGAGAGTCAGGAAGCCAAGGATACAGATTAGTGTGTCCAATCCTCAATACCCAGGGTTGGGGGTGGGAGTTAATACAGGCAAATCAAGAGTAAATAAGTATTTCATCTTACTGTAAATCAACAAACGTCACAAATTACTTTCGGCAGTTAAAAAAATCTAAAAATTTTAAAAGAAGCATTATTTTTAAATGTCTTATTTTTAAAAAGAAAAAAAGAAACTTGTAGGCAATCATAAGACTATCTTTAAAAGAATATAAATTATGAAATATAGTGATTTCTGTGACTGAATCAAATTTAATTTGGGAAAACTTTTCAATATTATATATTGTCTAAATGGAGTTGTAATAGAATATTTTATATCAAAAGATGGTTATGATGATAACCCCATTTGAAACATTACTTATATCAATTGTTTAATTTTTCCAAATTAATAATATACAATAATTTAGACAGGGTCTTGCTTTGTGATTCAGGCTGACTCCAAGTTCAGCCTCAACCTCACATCACAGCAATCCTCCTGCCTCTGCCTCCCGAATGCTGGGACTGAAGGCGTGAGCCACCACACCTGGCACTAAGGTGTGTGGTACTGATTGCTGGTGGGGTGAGTCTCCATGCCCAGTATAGCTATGTGGTTACCAGGGATCGAACCCGGGCCCTTGCACTTGCAAGACAGGTGCCAGAACCACTGAGCTAAATCTCCAGCCCTACAGTAGTCTATTTTAACAAAATATAAGTTAAAGTTAGGTTAAGTGATAATAATTCACTCTTTTTTTCCTCAGACACATGTTATTAATTTCTCTTCAAAAAGGCTACCTTAAAAGAGACAAAAATAAATACAGGAGTATGTAGAATAATAAATTTTTAAAGATGTCTATAAGAATGTATTTTTATAAGGATGTGTGCATTTTATCCATAAATGTGAAACAATATGGCCCAATGCTAACTAACCTCAGTAGGAAGGGTTTGGTAAGCTTTCTCAGAGACAGAGGAAAGAGGGTAGATAGGACCTCCAAGAGCCCCAAAATATTAAAGAGAAAGACGGACTGTAGACCACATCGTGTTATCAGTGGAAACATGTGCGTTTCAAGAAGATCTACTGAGGAAACTATTTTGAGAAAATCCAGCACCAGTAGAACAAAGACAAGTACATAAGAAGGTACAAATGGATGTACATTGAGGACATCCTCATAAGCAAAATTACCAGGTCACAGATATGTAAATATCACATATTTTCTTTGGTATGAGAATATGAAGTTGTAAGTGAGTTGTAGTATGTTTAGTTAATATTGCAAAGTAGAAAATATTTAAAGGAAAGAGTGCAAGGGTAAATAATGAGGGGAAAATGAATGTGGTAATAATAAAGAAAAAAGAAAATAAAGATTGTATATATGGGGGCAGGGGGATACAGGGCAGGGGGAAAGGGAAAAAATGAGAAACAAATCATGTCATATTCTGGTACAAACTCATAATGATGAATACAAATTAAAAATAAATAAATAAAATTTAAATTTAAAAAAAAGAAGGTGCATCTAAAAAGTTCCAAATGACAGAATAATGTATGGACAATTCCATAACCAAACAAATAACAGGAATTTAAAAATAAGAAACTGTCAACCACCAAAAAACCTAAAATTAGGCTAATCAACCATTTGGATTATTTCTGTACAGATGAATCTTTAATTCAAGCAGGTAAAACTGTAAAACTATATTCCTCATATTTTCCTTTTTAAAAATTATTTATTTTGATGTACACATCTGCCAGGGTCATATGGCATTAACATTATATTTGATATTAAGTGTTCAATAATCACATAAGGAAAGAATTGTTAATTTCATCTGATAAATCAAGTTCAAAGATATGTAGAATCTTCTTTAAGACAACAGAGATAATAAATTGCAAGACTAGTCACGTTGAATTCTTGCAGCCTAAATATCCAGTCCTCTCCTGCCTATTAAATCATTTCCTTCCATCCCATATATTTTCCTATAACATGTATTATAAAAATGGATCAGGACCTGAATTGAGGT
Source organism: Petromus typicus (assembly GCA_004026965.1). Lineage (NCBI taxonomy): Eukaryota > Metazoa > Chordata > Mammalia > Rodentia > Petromuridae > Petromus > Petromus typicus. Next base: position 22,442 of record PVIR01010402.1, on the reverse strand, counting down.
AATAGAAATAGGCAGTATTTCAAACTGTATATACAGATGTCAGTTTTGTGTTAACACAAAATGTGTTTTAAGATAAAATACTAATTTAAAATCAGAATTATATATATACATACTATGTTTATATAATATATATGTATATATGTATGGAATATACATATTCTATGTATATATATGTATAGAATATACATATTCTATGTATATATATATATATATATAATTATTCATTTACTATCTTTTACTTAAGACAAGCTCAGACTTCCCAACATTTCAGATATACTGTGTCAGAATAAATATCCAATCCTTACTCCACAATTTCTCCTTTCAATTATTAGAATTCTCACAAATTATTCACAAATCTTTGTGTATTTAAACATGCATTCTCATGCATTAGTAGTGATCAAGCTGTGTGAATATTTCATGTCTTATTTCAGATTCCTTAAGAGACAAACTATTCTCATGAAAGAGATAGTGCTGACCAACTTGCCTGACAGCCACAGTGGAACGTGAATTCCTTAACACCTACCAGACACAAAGGCACACATTCAACAGAACACAACCTAAACTGTCAATCTGATGAAATGAAGTTTTATTTGATCTTATCATTCAGGGGCAATTACATATGGAGAACTGTGAATAGCCTCTGATGGGAAAGCCTTGTCTGCTATAATGGCCAGAGAATTTTACAGTTTTTAACTCTCTAAAAACAAAACAAAATTTAGTCTGGATCCATCCTACTGAGTGAAGTATCTCTATGTTATTCGTGTTCATTTTTTATATTAGGACTTTTCTGTCTCTTGAGTAATTTAGTTTCCTTGTTGACCTTTGCATTAATGTCAATGTCTGATTTTTTAATGTGAAAGTAAATGTAAAAGGTTCTTAGTAGGAGCTGTTAACAGTCATCACAAAACTGTATGGAACTCTGATGTTCTCGAATGAAGATTTTTCTGTTAACAATGAATAAGTGACCAAAAAAAGATCAAATAGGCAGCTCACTCTGTAAAAGCTCTGGAGGTTTCAAAAAGCAAGTCCTCAGGGTTTACTGGACAGTGTGCATCTTAGCAGGATGCTAATCTCTCTGGACTCCTAAACAAAGATAACAGACTGGCAGCTTTGACTGGAAGAACAGTGTGACCCTCTGAAAGTACACAGTGAATCGCTGCCTTCGAAGTTCTCCTGAGTCACATTGGGCCTTGGGGTTGGGGATGAATCCTACCAGTGCTCTTGTCATCTCCTGCCCTCTTGCCCTGTCATGTCCGTAGCTCCTCAGACCCCTTCAGAACAATTGTCCCCTTCATCTTCTCAGAATGCCCCATTAACTACCTGGTATTTGTGCAGTGCAGAAATATGAGAAGAGGAAACTTTTCAGTGGGAAAATAAGCACATTTCAAGTAAAACTTTACCTTTGGCACTAGGTAGTTCCATCCAAGACCTTATTTCCTCTCTATTACAAACCTATTCTGGCATGTGGCAATGATGCCACATCCCAAACTAGATGAAGAAAAGTAAACTTAGAGAGTGAACATTTTGGATCTGTCGGAGGGCAAAGTGGATCTGACTCAGCCCGCATCCTCTATTAAATAACATTGTGTACCATTGTTAACCTCAGTACATCCTGCCTAATCATTGACCTATGAAGATGCATACTTCTAAAGATGAGTGAGCTCAAGGACTCACAGAGTAGGAAAGGCAGAGCACTTGCACAAACATTTCCACCATTATTGCCTTCAACACATTATCTGCAGTTGACTCAGAAGTATTCCATCTTCCTTAGAAATGCTCTGTGCCAATTTTGATCCTGTTTTGTCAACACAATGGTTTTTTCTTTCCATTTCCATATGTTAGTAATGAAAAAACTGATCACAGACTATAGAAAGTTGTCAACTCTACCCATGGCAAATGTCCAGCTGTTCATTAGATCATGGTTCAGCTCACCATGAACAGTAAGTCCTGGAAAGATAATTTATTTTCTTTTCTTTCTTTCTTTTTTTTTCCCCTAGTGGCACCAGGGAGCTAACTCATGATCTTGTGTTTTCATGGTATGTGCAGCATCACTGAACTAAATTCCCAGTGGTCTGGGAAGAGAAATTTGGATGGAGTTTTCCTTTAAGAAGAACCTTTCGGTAGCTAAAGAATATAAATGACTCAGGGTGGAGTGAAAAATAAAATATAGATTAAGAAATTTTGAGTGTTTAGTTTGTAAATAAAAATTGGTATTCGATAAATTGTACTAACATTAATTTTAATTAACATGTTAAATTAATCATCTAAGTATAATTAAATTGGTAATGATCTTTATTTGTAATAGCTTTAGCTTCTGTATAATATTATATAATCGTACATTTGGTCATCCTCTACACACCTAGATCTCAACATTTTAAAGTAGATGTTTCATTCACAACAGAAACTCACTCTTAAATGGTTTATGTAATATCAAAAATAATTTAAATTGTATTACCATTACGTAATAGCACAATATCATACATGTAGGCTGCATTTATTTCACTGGTTTTGAGTCTAACTAAAAGGTAAGATACAGAGACTCTGTCTTATATTGTGCAACACAATGTGTTTCCATGACATGGATGCAACGTGAATGAGACACACTGGGGGTTTCAGCTACTGAGTAACCAATCACCTAGACTAGAAATGAATTATTCTATGTTTCATTGAGTTTTTTTTTTAATAGTGCAATGCTAGCAACACATTTAATATTATTTTATTTCCCTGGTACTAATCCTCTTTCCTTTTATGGTGGATCATACTACACAGAATTATGGAATTATTTACTTACTTTCTCAAGTTTTTGTATACAGACGATTGACTATATTTTAGAATGAGATATAAAAGTATACAGTAGTCCTTATGGATTTAGGATCAGTGTATGATAGAACAACTTTCCTTTTCTTATAATTATAAAATTTATTGTGAAGAAGCTATTTGTCAGTCAAAAGTACTGTCCATAGGTATCCCATTAGTAGTATAATATAATTACATAAATTTTATAATTAATAATATATAAAAGTGGACTTCACTTTTAAAAAAATAATCTTAAAACATCTGTTGTGCTTTTCATTATATACCCAATAAGTATTCAGCAATTATTCTATATATGTATATCTTTTGCAATGTGATATAAAGACCAACAGATCACTGCTTCAAATTTTTGACATGCCCATTTTCTTCCAAAATGAGAGAGAAATTTCATCAGAAATCAGGCTAATTTGATTAATTAGGAAGGCTAATTTGTCCAGTGAGAGGTAACAATATTATTTAAAAGATGTTGTAAATAAATATTGAAAAAGGAGAAAGAATATGACTTTGGATGGTGGTATATTATCTATTTTGAAAAAATAATAAAATAGATTCTCCGTATTCTTTCAAGAACAATTTTATGTAAGAAGCATTATGCAATCATTTTGTTGTGGTATAACAAAAAAGACAGGATAATTATAAACTTTGGATTACTACAGTGAATCTAGGCATTATTGTAAGGGGAAAAAAAAGATTATCTCATGCCCAGATAAATAATCTATTTAGAAAGTGAAACAAGAAGCCTAAGATCCTCCAGCAATCCTCTTCCCCAACATACCATGCTGAACAGCAGTTCATGCACCCAACTATCTTCACAAAAGCAATGCCAAATGGGTGAAGGACTGCAGTGCCTGCGTTATGTATTTTTTAAAATACACTAAAAAAGGTGGAAAGGAAAAAAAGTTTTTGTCATCTTGTCCACAATTCCAAGCTTCACAGCTTGTACAGAGAAATTTCTCGCTTGGGAGAGTAAAGAAAATCAACTCCATACTTCAGATTTGAAACCTAGTTCCAGACCTTTCTCAGTGAAGTGTAAAACTGACCAAGTCCTACAGCCCCTATCACCTGGATGATATCATCTGACTGAGCCCCTGGAACTGTGGTTACCACACTGCAAGGACTGCCTACACCAGCCCTCTCCCAGGTTTTAATAGAAGTGCATAGATTACAACTCTAGCTCTGATGTATCATGACACATAAAGTATGAAATTTTATGTTGTAGTTCAGTATCAGGCCCTTGTGGTGAGAACCAGCACCAGGTGGAAACTAAGGGCTCTACACACCTGTAGTTGATAGATGAATCCACTATGTTAGCTTAAGAGTTAAACACAGGGCCGGGATTTGGCTCAGTGGTTCCGGCGCCTGTCTTGAAAGCACAAGGGCCAGGGTTTGATTCCCTCGTAACCATATACAATACTGGGCATGGAGATTCATGCCCACCATCAATCAGTACCATATACCACAGTGCCGGCCATGCTGGCTCACGCCTGTCATCCCAGCACTCTGGAGGCAGAGGCAGGAGGATTGCTGTGATGTGAGTTTGAGGGCGAGCGCAGGCCCAGCCTGAACTACAAAGTAAGACCCTGTCTCAAACAAACAAAAAACAAAAACAAAAAGAATTAAACACAGGTCTATATAACCATGAGATACATTTTCATTTTGTTTTTGTTTTGTTTTGGTCTATATCACTGTCACCAGCCAAGTGGGCCTGAGGCACCTATCTCCTGAGATAGTGATGATTTCTATGGCTAAGATACTGAGCTGTAACAAAAATTTTCAACATTTTGATCACCAAAAGACTGCCTACCACCCATTCTCTAATATTGGGCAGCACAGTGACAGTCATGTGCTCCAAGACTAAGATCTAGACTTAACCTGGCGCCAGACCTACAACTTGGTGAGATGGATTTGTATTTCAGGGTGTAACAATCCCTATTGTGAGAAGGGACAAAATGTGCCCCTGAAACAGTACAGCTCCTTAAAACTGTGAGAAATAGGTGCAATCCAGTTTACTATGGCTGAAGGGAACAGGAGACTGCCTTCACTCTCACCAAACCAATCTCAGGCATCATAGAATGAAAAGACCATATTTACTGAGGGTTGAATTGAGTAGTAAGTACAAGATTCTTCCCTGAAACATAATGCCAGATCAGTAAAAAATAACACTAGGAAGGCCCTCGTGCCATAATTTCTAAGTATAACTCTGAGTAGAAAGGCTCTGGTGCTAGGGCAGTTATATACACTACCAGTCTATTAAATGTCTAGTCTGCCAGGGATCACTGTATTGTTAGTTACAGTGGTCTTTGCCTAAAGATCATTTCAACAGTAGGTGGATCACAGCCATGAGGGTTTTAGTCCTATTGCAGTTCTGTCCTGGATACATCAGGATGTGGGCTGAGGGTGTGACTTTGTGGCATTGAGGTTGAGGCATTGTGGTCATACATAAAGCATAGGAAACTGGGATGTGGGTATATTCAAAGTAAAGAATCTCACTATGCCAAACAGAAGTGACTATGTACAATGTATCTATGTCTGTTTTTGTCCCAGGGAAGGAATAAAGGGATGAAGTATCATTTCTGGTTATGTCCCTTGCTTATTTTGAGCAATAAAACTGTGAATGTAGGAAAAAGCCAAGATTGTATTACCCTCTAGTGAGAACACAATTATAACATAGCAAGTGTTGGTTATGCCAAACTACAGTTTGGTTGTCATCCTGTGCTGAAATAGCAAAAGTGACTACAGGCCAAGAGAAAATATCAGCCTGTTAAGAATTTATGGAAAGGATATCATAAAGCATACCAAACCAAAAAGACACAGTAAACATCTAATACTTGAATGTCCAGACAACTATACCAGCAACAAGTATCAAGAGCCTTCAGGTCACTGGGATCTCAGTACTCAAAATAGCATTCTAGAAACTCACTAGACAGTGATCATTTGGAGAAGGCTTAGATGGAGAAATTAAACCACTTTTTAGAGAAGTTATACTTAGAAAAAAATGAAATAAACAAAGAAACAATTCATTATCCTAACAAAGAATCTTAACAACAAACTAGAGTAGTTTAAAGAATCAAATGAAAATTATTGAGGTGAAAAATATACGAAGTGAAATTGAAAATGTGATAGAAGGCATGAATGGAAAAATTGAACAAATTAAAAACTAAATTATTAAGCTCTAAAACAGTTGTTTACAAGTAAACTTGTAGAAGAGAACAAGAAAAAGTAGCAAAATGAAATGAAAAATAGATCTTATACAAAGTTTGTAATAGTATTAAGAACAGTATTTGAGTTACTGGAGTTCTCTGAGGATTTGTAAATGCCAAAAAATTAAAACCCCTTCTAGAAATAGAACAGAATTCTTCCCAAACATTGAAAATGATATAAATATTCAGGAAAAGGAAGTTCCAAAGTCAACATTTAGATTTAGCTCAATTAGTTTTACCTTAACACATATTTAAATCACAAAGGTAAAAGATAAAGAGATTTTCAAAGCAAAGCAAGAGAAAAAAAAACATGTAAGGATGCTCAGTTCACTGCAAAATTTCTCAGCAGAAAACTTATAGGACAGGTAAATGACACGTGAGTGTTATAGTACTGAAGGAAAAAGGCAGCTATTATAGAATACTATCTTGAGAAAATTTATCTTTTAGAAATGGAAATCAAACCGTTCTGAAACAAAAGCAGAGATAATATATCATTATGAGATCTGACTTGCAAGAAATGCTAAAGCAGTTTTTTTATTTAAAAGAAAGATATATTAATGAGCAAAAGGGAAACAGCAGCCTTAAAAAGCTGATCTTACATAAGAAACTATAGAAATTTAATAAAGATTTCAATTTAAAAAAACAAAGAGATGATAGAGATTTAAAATATTATATTATTGTGAACATGGTGCATAAACCATTCTGTTTTTAGTATGAATGCTATGACCAAAACAATTAAAAATTACAATAACTGCATTAATATATTTAAAGTTAAGAGGTAGAAAAATGTAACATGAGACAAAAAAATTAAAATAGTAGAAATAAAGAGCTAGTGTAACATTTTCATATTAGATTATTTTTGGACTGCTTTGATTTGTTGATATTCTTATTTTTAAATTAATTTATTGTGAAATAAGTACATTTTATATACATGTAATGATCATATTCAACATTGATGATTTGTACCAATATGTGATATGACTTGATTCTCATTTTTCCCATGCCCTTACCCACTGTATAATCCCAACCCCTATATACAAAAGCTTTGTTTCCATTTTATTGTTATCATCAGAATTTTTTCTTTCCTGTCATTATCCATGCCTACCTACATTTCCCTCTGTATAGTTTCTAATTTACAATATCTAATATATATTTTAGAATCATTTAGATTTTCAGTTTCTCATACCAGAGAAAAGATATGGTGTTTACACATCTGTGAACTATTTATTTAAGTTGTGAATATGTTCTGAATGGTACATCAATTTGAGTATGAATGATTCAAACTTGTCATTCTTTATGGCAGAGTACTACTCCATTTTATAGAAAAACCACACCTTCTTTATCCAGTCTCTAGTTGATAAACATTTTGGTTGTTCCCAAGATTTAGCTATCATAAAATGACCTTCTATAAATATGGGTGTGTATATATCTCTGTGACATCAATCTTTTAAATTCTTTCATGTATAAACCTAGTGGGGAAATAGCAGGGTCAAATGGGACCTCTACTCCTAGTTTTTTGAGGAATCTCCACACTGATCTCCATAGTGGTTGTACCAGTCTACATTCTCACCAATAGTGGGAAAAGATTCCTTTCTCCTTGCAGCTTTGGCAGCATTTGCTGCTGGCTAATTTTAAGATAGCAGCCATTCTTTGTGGAGTAAGATGGAATCTGAGTTGTTTGCATCTGCATCTCTTGAATGATCAGTGATGTCGAGCATTTCTTCGTGTGCTTCTTAGCTGCTTTTACTTCTGCCCTTGAAAAGTGTCTGTTCATTTCAGATGCCCATTTTTGAATTGGGTCTTTAAATTTGGGGGGATTGATTTATTAAGCTGTTTATATATTCTAGATAGTAGTTCTTTATCTGTGGAACAGCTATTAAACGTTTTTCCCATATTATTGGTTGTCTTTACACACTATTATTATTTTTATAATCATATTAGCTTGCTATTATTTCAAAAGTATTTGTTATAATCAAAATATTTGCTTAGATTCTTATTAACTAAAAAGTCATAAATAAATGACAATAATTAAAAATCTAAACATCACTAATACATTAAATCACTTAACCAAATATAGAAGAGTACTGGACAAATGGAACTGAACTACAATAAAATTAGAAAGTAGTTGACAAAGTGAAAAGTAAGATCTTATCTGTCAATAATTAAAGTAAGTGCAAGTGGATTAAATTGTGCAGTTAAAAGATATAGTAACTGAATGGATGAAGAAGCAAGACCTAGCTTTATATTGCTTGTAATAAATTTATTTCTAAGGACATAGACTGAAAGTGGATGGATGAAATGAAATGCTCTATGTACAGAGAATCCAAAACAAAGGAGAAGCAGCCATAACTATATCAGACAAATGCACAACAAAGGCAGTAAAAAAAATAGACAGAGTTATACAGGTTCAAATCATCAAGAAGAAATCATAATCATATATCCTACAACATAATATATATCTATAATGTACTATGCATGCCAAAATATATTGTATATATTATAGACTATATTATATAGACTACAGTATATTACATACTATAATATACATACTGAAATATATTATATAATAGTCAGATATGATATATACATTTTCTCAAACATAAGACATGTCAGTTGTGTTTAAACATATTGTGCCTGTGTAAATTTTGAGAAATTTAATAAATAATTGGGAGAGAAGAACTATTACTATAAGCTACTTTATGTTAAATATAAGTTGTTATTAATAACTGCACTGCAATTAACCATTCCACTAATATTGGTGAATTAATAAATACATACCTACACATCATTTGTTGTTTTGTAAGACTAATTCAAATCTTATGAGAGAGACCTAAAAATCTCAGATTTGTATTAAAGTACCATCTTACCTTCTTATTTAAATAATGTGAGAACTAACATAGCATGTAGAGTGAACCCAAGATGAAGTAGCTAAATATTTCTATCTGTACAAATAATTTAAAGCATATGAAAGGACTATGCTTTAATTTCATTTATACTAGTTAACTAGAAAAATTAAAAATTAAAAGAAAAATACAACATGTTGAATATTTAATGGAATTTTACAGTGGCAGACTTGCATGTCTGTAAAGCAATATAACAAGTTGTTCCTTAATGCTTTGTGCAAATACCTATGAATTAACTTCAGTACTATGCCTTATGTAATGTAGAAGAAATATAATTAATTTGCATCTTCTCTTTATTCACTCACCTAAAATTGTTGCTATCTCTGGTCTAAGTATCTTACATGAGATATCAAATTATTTAGCAATCAGTAGGGATTCTAATAATCCACATCAATTTGTGATTCTCTGACACACAGTAAAACATTACTCAGAGCTCGGTTGAACAGATATTTGAATAAGTAATATAAGAAATGATGGCCTATTGGACTCTATATATCTTGATTTTTCAACACAACATATACTTCTGATATTTTCAAATGGCCTATTCTCCAAAAGTCTGTGATCTATCTAAACCTGTGAAATTACTATTTGGTAGCACATGATACATGATTTGTTTCCACGTGAAAATGTTTAAATTTACATTATACAATTATAATTATATATTTATACATTATACACTTATAATTTACTATTTACCTATCTTCCTAAGTAGACAATTTTTATTATTCTTATTGCTATTTATTGAATTAGGTCCTGATATCAAGATATTTAAACAATCATTTCTAATAATGCTCTCACTTACAGTTACAGAAATTAACAGGAAAAATAACCAAAGAAGCTTTCCCAGAAAAATAATTCACTTAGTTTTAATAATCATGCTAAAATAAACACATTCAAAATTTAAAATAACTGGCATCTGCAGGATATTTTTCCCCAAATATAAACTACAATGTTTGAGAAGGAATTATTATTGTCAGCTTAGAACATGTTTATATAATTTAGCATTTCAGAGAAAACAACATGTAAGAACTATAAATAGATGTACCGATAACACAAAGCATATAGGCTTAGATTTTAACTGCTTTCAAGTACTCTGCCCCTCTTTTATTTTCCTTAGTATTCTTTGTTTGATATTTTTAAGAGTCTAATTATAGACACAGTGCAACAGACCAGCATCTTGCTATAGAGTACGTTATCTTGAATTGTAGAGATATTCAGAATCTGAAAGATTTGATTGAAATTTTTCTATCGCTGTGTTAACACATTTTATTATTAAAATGTCATATCTATTATATCTGTTTAATCAGCGTACTTTAAAATGGATACATCAGAAGACAGAAACAATAGTTTACAGTGATATTTCTAGTTACAAAATTTATAAGCATAGCCTTTTTATATCCATATATATAGCAGCTCAGTTTGTGATTGCTAAGTCTTGGAAACAACCCAAATGTCCATCAACCAGAGACTGAATAAAGATGTGGTTCTTTTATAGCATGGAGTACTACTCTGTCACTAAGAATGATAAGATTGCGTTATTCACACGCAAATGGATGTACCTTGAGGACGTCCTCATAAGCAAAATAAAAAGTCACAGGTGTGTAAAATCCTATCTTTTCTCTGATATGAGAATACAAAGTTATAAATGAGTTACAATATGTACAGTTGATATTGCGAAGTAGAAAATATTTAAAAGGAAAGAGTGTAAGGGTAAATGACGAGGGGAAAAAGAATGTGGTAATAATAAAGAAAAAAGAAAACAAAGATTGTGTATATAGGGGGTGGGGAGATGTAAGGTGAGGGCAAAAAGGAAAAAATGAGAATCAAGTCATGTCATATTCTGAATCAAACTCTTAATGTTGAATGCAATTATCATGTGTATTCGTAATGCACCAATGAAGATAATTTTAAAAAGAATAAATAAATGGCCTATAGTCAGTAAATTTTGATACATATTTGTTCCATTTATCAAAGTATATGAAGATAGAAATGATAAAAAATGAACATGACATTGACTACCAGGACAAATATTTTTTTTCTGACACTAGATGTCTGTTTGGAACTGTGAGACAATGAAGACAGAAGCAGCTATAAAGTCCTCTGTTTATGGGATACACATTTTTCACGTGTCAAATAATGGTCTCTAAAAATATACAGGCAAATACTTAATGCTCTCTTTCATCTCCACATTTTTCTCAAAGACCAAGGAACTGTACTACAAATACAACTGGCTAGCAAATATTTTCATTTGTAACATTCACACACATTCCATATCTGTAGGATCAAATACCAAAAATAGAACAATACTTGCCTATAAAGAACTTTAAGCTCAGCCTGGCTAACTTGCGTGTATAAAGGAAGAGAAAATCATAACCAGAAGGATAAAATAAACAATTATTTGAGAGTCTACTTGACAAAAAAACAAAAAAATGAAATAATGTTACCAAAGATAACAGGCAATACATTAAATATTCAAGTGAATAATTTATATATAAATTTTGGATGGATCTAAAATAGAAGCAAAATTAATATGGAAAGAAATACAGTATTTCTGCAAAGAATGAAGTTCTGCTAATAAAAGGGCATATGTATTAGTGAGAAGAGAACAGGGCCAGGGACTTAGAGAAGAGAACATTTCCTACTGGAAAGTAAACTCTACAGAGACAAACCCTTAGAAGATGACATTTTAGTCTTTACAGAATTCAGATACCAGCAGTCCATTAAAAAAATGGGTCTTTTTCTGTATTATCTTGCTACAATGTTTAAGAAAGTCAGGCAATCTAGTCAGAGGAAGATGGCACCTCATTATAGTCAAGAGCAAGTTTAGGGCAGAGGAAGGGTTACAGAACTCATAGAAATTGGCACTGAGTCTGTTACCCTCTCCATTAGAATTATGAAGTTGCTGAAGAGCAGAAAAAGTAATGAACAAGTTAAGGATATGACACGATAATCACCCTTGTCCCCCTCTAATTTTGCAAGCATAATACCTGAACCTGTTTTACTCAGTAGACTGACATGTGGATCCAATAAGGAAATGCTATGTAAGTGAAAAGAAACAAATCAAAATTTTTTTGTCTTTAAAAAAGCTAGTGCAACTGTTCAGAAAATGATTCACATTCTTTATTATTATAAGATAGAACAAAATCTGATATTTATCAAAGAGCACACAATAGCCAAATCAGAAAGCAAATTTGTATATAAAAGCAGTAGAATAAGAAAATACAATAAATGATCAGGAAGGAGAAAGAAACAAAGAGAAAAGGTAAAAGAACTCAGAAATGGATTTGATACATGGATACAAATACAATAATATACCTTATAAATGTTACAAGTATTATGCATCAATTAAAAAGGAAATCCTATGTATGTCTTAGAAAGTTGGCATAAGCTGACGGAAAAAGGGCACTGCTTAATATCATAATGGTTTTATGGCTAAATAAACTGTGTTGTAACAATAATGGATTTTGGAAGAAATACCAAATGTACACAAAAAAGGCTATTAAGTTTAAAGAGGAAAAATGAAAGTTTTAAATGAAGAAACAGAGATGTCTCTGGAAAGGTTCTTTTTTTTTTTTTTTTTTTTAGGTTTTTGGAGACAGGGTCTCACTTTGTGGTTCAGGCTGGCCCTGAGCTCAACCTCAAACTCACATCACAATCCTCCTGCCTCTGCCTCCCGAGTGCTGGGATTACAAGTGTGAGCCACCACGCCCGGCACTGTGGTATGTGGTACTGGTTGCTGCTGGGTGTGGGTCTCCACACCCAGTATTGTTATGTGGTTACCAGGGAATCGAACCCGGGTCCTTGCGCTTGCAAGACAGGCGCCGGAACCGCTGAGCTAACTCCCCAGCCCTTTTTTTAGGTTTTTTGAGACAGGGTCTCGCTTTGTGGTTCAGGGTGGCCCTGAGCTCAGCCTCAAACTCACATCACAGCAATCCTCCTGCCTCTGCCTCCCGAGTGCTGGGATTACAGGCATGAGCCACCACACCCGGCACTGTGGTATGTGGTACTGGTTGCTGCTGGGCTTGAGTCTCCATGCCCAGTATTGTATGTGGTTACCGGGGAATCGAACCCAGGCCCTTGCACTTGCAAGACAGGTGCCAGAACCACTGCGCTAACTCCCTAGCCCTGGAAAGGTTCTTTTTAAAAAATATATTCTTTGTACCTCTGTGGAAATCAACATGGAGATTCCTCAAAAAGCTAGAATCGGAGGTCCCATTTGACCCGGCCATTGCTCTGCTAGGTATATACACAAAGGAATTAAAAGATTCATATCACAGTGACATATGTGCACCCATGTTTATAGCAGCTCAGTTTGTGATTGCTACGTTTTGGAAACAACCCAGATGTCCATCAACTGGAGACTGGATAAAGATGTGGTAGTTTTATAGAATGGAGTATTACTCTGCCAATAAAAATGATAAGCTTGAGTCATTCATACGCAAATGGATGTACCTTGAGGACGTCCTCACAAGCAAAATAAACAGGTCACAGATGTGTAAATATCATATCTTTTCTTTGATATGAGAAAATGAAGTTGTAAATAAGTTGTAGCATGTATAGTTGATATTGTCAAGTAGGAAATATTTAAAAGGTAAGAGAGTGTAGGGGTAAGCAACAAGGGAAAATTAATGTGGTAATAGTAAAGAAAAAAGGAAACAAAGATTATGGATATAGGGGGTCGGGGGTATCAGGGTGAGGGTAAAGGGGAAAAAATGAGAATCAAGTTGTGTCATATTCTGGTACACACTCTCAATGCTGAATGTGATGATGATGATGTGTATTAATAATGTACCAAGAAAGATTTAAAATTTAAAAAAAATATTCTCTGTGTTTTCCATTCCTCAGGCACCTCCCTGCCTAGTTCACTGTTACTAAATCGACTTGTTCTTATTTACTGGTGTCACATGGTAAAATGTTCTAGTTAGCCCTCATGGTCCATCAACATTCAGATGCCTGCAATAGTCATCCAACAGGCTGAGATGTGGGATTCAAGAAGGCTCTTGGGATAAAGCGTGCAGTAGATAGCACTTCTACCACTCAAAAGTCTTACATGGAAAATTCCCAGCTCAGTTCCCTGCCTTTACTAATTTCTTTCTATTTTGCCAGTTTAAACAAGAGGTTTACTTTCAAAAAAAGGCTGCATTATTTTAACAGATATTCGGTCTCAAAAATGACATACATTAACTGCACTTGCTAACAATTTCAATGTCACATGTTTTGATGAATTGTCAGCATTAATGAAAATAAACAAAACATCAAACTAATCAAGATTGTGAATGTCTTCATCGTGCTCACAATTTCCCATAAGCCTCTTCCTTCTACTAGCAATTTTCTCCTTCAACAGGAAATAAATGATGTTTCACTATAAATTAGTTTGAATTTCCTAGAATTTATAAAATAAAATTATAAAGTCATATAGAATGAATCTTTATTAGACTCCTTCCACTCATAAATACTTGCTAGTATTAATTTATATTATGAATCAAGAATGTGTTCCTATTTTTACTGCATAATGTGCCATTATATGGGGACACTATAATGTATTTATCCATTAATCTGATTAGGACCACTTGTATGTTTTCCAGTTGTTGGATAATACAAATAAAGCCACTCTGCTCTTTAAGTACAAGTTTTTGTAAGGGAACAATCTATGTTTCTTAGTTAAATATCTGGAAGTTGAATAACAAGATGACATGATTAGTTTCATATTTCACTTTGTAAGGTACTTCCAAAAGTCTAGGTATTCCAAATTTTTTCCAATATCTAGTATGATCTATCATTTCCAATTTAACTTTCTCTCAAGTCAATAGCTTCTGTTTTAATTCCCTAGGAGGAAAATGTTTGCAGGGAAAAGGGAAGGGGAGAACAAGAGAAAATAAGGAAGGGAAGAGAAAAAAATTGATGATAAAAACAAAAATAGAAACAAAGCTTACATATATGTGTAAATGTAGAGAGCACAAAGGAATGGGAAAAAATAAGAATGAAGTTATATCATGTACAGATACAAATTCTCCACATTGAATGGGATCATGATGTGTATCTAAAATGTACCAATAAACTCTATAAAGGAAAAAAATAATGATTTTTAAAGATCAGAATTTTCAGTTCCAGTTATGTCCAGACATATTACTTTGTTCTTTCATGAATCAGGTTTTTCTTGTCGTATCTAAGAAATGTTTGCCTAATACAAGCTTACTCAGATTTTTCTCTCTTATTTCATTATAGAAGCTCTATAGTTTGAGGTTCACAGGTAGGTCCTTGGCTCATAGAATCAAATTGGCAGGAGCATCCGTGTTTCTTTCTTTTTTTATTTATTTAACATGTGGATGTGAATCATCAATGTTTAAAAATAAATATTTGCTTTTTTCCCTTGAACTGCCTAATTGCATTATTAGCAATGATCAGTTGTCTACGTATGGGTATATTTTGGACTCAATATTGTGTTACACTGATTTATTTGTTCATTGTTATATCAGTTTCATACCACATTGGATGCTAAGTGTTGGTTAATCTTGAAACAGGGAAATGTTATCACCACAAATTTGTTCCTTTCAAAATTTATTTCTGTCTCATTAGTTTAGATTTCTCCAGACCTTTTTCATTTAAATATGAATTTTAAGACTTTAAAATGTGTAAATTTTTCAGAAAAAATATCTGCTGGGAGTTTGTTTGGTGTCATGTTGAATATAAATATGGGATATTTTTTCACCTTAGAACTAAGTCCTTGAGAAAGGTAGCTTCTTTAACCAATGGTACTGGAAAAACAAGGCTCCAACCTACCAAAGATTAAAGCTAGATCTATCTCTTTCTCTATGCACCAAACTAAACTCAAAATGTATTAAAGACCCAAATCTTAAAACAGAAACACTAAACCTGCTGGAAAATAAGTTAGGTAGAACTCTTGGAGATACTGGCATAAGAAACACTTTATGAACAAAACCTCAGCAGTACAGAAAATAACAGAAAGAATCAACAACTGTGACCTCATCTTATTTAAAAGCTTTTACACAGCAAGAGAAACCACCAACAGTGAAAAGACAACTTATAATATGGAGAAAAAAAATTTACCAGCTATTTCTCAGACAAAGGACTATATCTTGAGTAAAGAGTTTTTAAAAATCAGCCCCCTTTCCAATTCAAAGATTCAATTTAAAAATGGGCATCTGAAATCAAAGGACCTCTTTCAGATGAAGGAGTAAGCTTAATAAGAAATGCTCAACATCACTATCATTCCAGAGATGCAGATGAAAATAACATTGAGATTATATTTCACTCCAAAAAGAATAGCTGCTATCATGAAATTAACAACCAATAATGGTGGTGCTGTGGGGAGAAAGGATTCCTTCTCCACTACCAGTGGGAATGTAGACTGGTGCAACCACTGTTAAGATCAGTGTGGAGATTCCTCAAAAAACTACAATTAGATATCCCATTTCACCCTGCTATTCCACTGTGTGGTATATACAAAAAAGAATTAAAAGAAGCATATCACAGTGACAAATGTGCACCCATGTTTATAGCAGCTCAGTTAATAATAGACAAATCTTGGAAACAGCCCAAATGCCCATCAACAGGAGTCTGGATAAAGAAGATTTTTTTTTAATTAAATGGAGTATTACTTAGCCTTAAAGAAAGATACATTTGAATAATTTATACTCAAATTGATGTACCCTAAGGACATACTCATAAGTGAAATAAATAGGACACAGATGTGTGAACACTATATCTTTTCTCTAGTATGAAAAACTGAAGATGTAAATTAATGCCTAAATGTATTACTGGTAATGTGAAATAAGAAAATATGCGAAAGGGAAAGGCAAAGGCAAGGTAGGGGAAAGTAAAAAAAGGAAAGAAAAAATTAATATTTACAAAAAAGAAACTAAACTTATGTATATAGGGGTGGGATTGTAGGGAGGATAAAAGAAAAAGGAAAAATGAGAATCAAGATATATCACATACAGCTACAAATTCTCAGTGTTGAATGTGATGATGATGTATGCATAAAATTTACTAATACAATCAATTAAAAAAAGAACTAAGTCCTCCAAATCACTTTATATAGTATTTATATCTTCTTAAATTTACTTCAGCAATATTTTGTAGTTATTAAAATACAGATTTGGGGCATGGTGTGTCAAATTCATGTTGATAATTTAGTATTTTTTGTTTCTGTATTTGTTATTGCTTATGTGTATATTTCATTGCTGTTATTATAGACATATTTTATTGTGTAATAAAATATATTCTACATACCTAAGAACTCACTGATGTTAAAAGGTATTTTTTATAGATTCAGTTACATTTTCTACATTGAGGGTCATGTTTAGCTGTGAATAAAAATTTTACATCTTTGTATCCAATCCAGTCATTTGTTGCTCTTGGCCTGCTTTCACTGCCTACATCTTTTGTGTGACATTGAGAGTAATGATGAATACAGGTACTTCTATTATGTTTTGATCTTAGTTTGAGAACATTTGGAGTTTTTTTAATTGTGATGTTAGTAATCATATTTTCAAGGGCTTCTCTTTTTAAGCTAAAGAAGCTTCTTGGTATTCCTAATTGGTTGAATAAAATTGTGTACTGAGTATTGTCAAATTTTCCTGTAAGTGCTAAATATCTGATGAATTACATCCAACAGTCTGAGAATTCTAGACCTACTTTGCACACTGAAGATAAATCTTCCCTGATCAATATATAGGTGCTTGTATTATATATGCATATATGTATATGTATGAACATGTGTATATGTTTATTATATAGAGAGACTTGATAAAATATAAATATATAATTTTTGCATGCATATTTATGAAATGTACTTTCTTTAATTTTTATTTGCTATACTTTGTCTACCTCCATTTGATATCAGTATAGAGATGTCTTTGTACATAGGATGGAATGTTTTTCTTCTCCTTTAAATATTTCTTTAATTTCTTTTGGTGTAGGATTTGTGTTCTTTCTTGTTCTTTGGTGGAATATAATAGCGATGTCACCTGCAGCTGTATATTTACTTAGGGAAAAGGTCTATAATTTTGTACTAAATATATTTATATTATCTATTTTAATGAAGTTGATTACTTCATGCATTTAATGGAATTCTAAATTTTCATCTAAATTCACAAATTTATGTAAAAGGCTTTTATAGTGTTTCTATATTATATTTTCAATAAACATATTGTCTACAATGACCTTTCCTCATTCCAGTGGTAATTTGGCACTCATCTGATGTTCTGTCAATTAGGGTTACTGGACTTTTATTACTTTTATTGCTTACTTAAAGAATCAACTTTTAGTTTAATCATTTTTTTTCTATTCTCATTTGACATATTTCAACTTTATTATGTTTTGAATATGTGAATTTAATTTTTTATTCTTTATTCTAATTTATATAAATAGGCCCTAATGTCACTGATTTGAAACAATCTAAATCTATATCTATTTTCACACATTATACTATATACATAATTATGTGTATATGTATGCAGGCATGCATATCACTCATACACATGTGTGCATATATTGCATATATGTATACCCTGCATGAGATTATATGACTTATAATTATATATATATAAAATTTATCTTAGACAAAAACATATTCTAAAAGTATGCCACATATTTTATGTTTAAATTGCTACAATTTATAGATATGGCCAAAAACCAGTGAAATCTATGACATTATAATAGAATAAGAATGCTTACTTTGTGCCACAATGTAATATTCTTTAGGATTGGTTATCTTCCTACCCCCTCATTGGGTACTAAAAGAAGCAATATTTTATAGGTAAGAAAACAATTTGCCATAGGGTACATGGTCCAGCCATGATCCCGAAGCTTACCATAGGAATACTCCTATTTGTGCCCAGATCTTTCAGACTTTACAGCATTATTTTCTTTTTAATTTTAGCCTCTCCATGTCAGTCTGTGGCATTTGTTCCGATTTGTTCCAGTTTCATTACCTGTGAGCTTCAAACTCAATTGGAAAAAATCTTTCATCAAGAGATTAACCATATCTCTTCCATATAATAGAAGAAAATTCTACCATCCGTGAAAATAGCTTCCTCCAATACAGCATCTCATCTGAAAAACTGTCTTCTTAGAAAGTGTGGAAAATTACAGAAGTATTTCTAACAGACTCTGAATTTTTTTCCTGAGGCTGGTTTTCTTCTACACATTTCACTCACTGTGTTCAAGACCACTTAGTTGCTAGTTTAGTTTCCCCCTTGACTCTTCCTTCACAGATTCTAACAGTGACGCCAGTGCAAGCTCTTCCCTGGTGGCTCCTCTCTCCTGTTTATACATTAAGAGGCCGACAAGTAAACTCAGGACCCATGTTCACCAGTGCCTAACCAAGCAGTAAGTATTCATTAAGCTGCTTGGTGATATTTACATTTCACACATATAATTTCTCTGAAATTGGGCAACAAATTGTGTTTTCTTTGCCATGAATTTCCTGGTGTTCCCCAACATGATTTTTCATCCAAAATTCTACAGGCCTCTGATACTGCTATGATGGCAAAAATCACATATATTTACTCTTTCCTGAAATAAGCATCATTATTGCTTTTCTATTTTGCTTGTAGAAATTTGTCAGTCTTGGGCCAGGGATTTAGTTCAGTGGATCCAGCACCTGCCTTGCAAGCACAAGGTCCTCAGTTTGATCCCCAGTAATCACATACAACAGTGTTGAGTGTGGTGACTCACACCCACCAGCAATCGGTACCGCATATCACAGTGCCAGGAGTGTCAGCTCATGCCTGTAGTCCCAGAACCCAAGAGGTAGAGGCAGGGGGATGGCTGTGAGTTCAAGGCTGGCTGGGTTAGAGTGAGTGCAAGGTCAGCCTGAACTACAAAGTGAGACCCTGTCTCAAAACACTAATAAGAAGCAGAAGAAGAAGAATAAGAAGGAGGAGGAGAAGAAGGAGGAGAAGAAGAAGAAGAAGAACTTTGTCAGCCCTTTAACATTGATAAGTGAAACATACTATCCATATTATCATGAAAATCCTTTTACTATACCAGTTTGGTAAATGTGAGCACACGGAGAGTCTCTCAACTATGAAGTGAGCCTGATTTTACTTAACAGAAAAATACCAATTTCAGAATGTATTACCCCCGATCATATATATAACATTTGTCTCAAGGGTTTTAGAATTGCCAGAGAACTTTCCTTGGATACTTAGCCACTCAAACACCAGATCTATCTACTTACATCATTTTCAATCATGGTGATTTTGCTTTAGCTGTTCCAAAGTCTGTTTTGAAAAATCCAGAGACACTGTTGGTTGTCACTATTCTTAGGTGCTTTAATACTGATATTTGTGGAAAGAAATATGTTTCCTGCATTGTTTGAGAACTCTCTCCTTCACACCTTTTAACTATACTAAAATTTTAAAAATCACTGAAATTAAGAAAGCCAGCATTAGCTCCTTTCTTAATTTTTTTCTTTTTCTTTCTTTTTGTTTTATAGGATTATGCTTGAAATAAGAGCTGACTTACAATCTGTGATTCCTTGAGGGAACATTTTCTGGTCTTACTTCTTTACACACTTCCCTGAGCCTGCCCAACTATAACAGATGTTAGCCTTGTCTCCAGGATACAAAGAGATAGATGCGAGATGAGAAAACAAAATTCAAAATGAATTCCTGTACTAGCCTACCTCTACCATTAATTTGGTTCCTAATTTGATTTTTGTTGAAGTGGAGTAGACAGCAAAAGAATCACTAAAATCCTTTCCTACACTTAGGAGCCAAGATTAAGTCACTCTAAAATACAGTGTCACAAAAGAATGTTCATTCAAACCTATTTTTATATTTTTTTTTGCCCAGCAGTGTTAAATTTTAATCTTAATGTCATAGATATTCAATGCAATGTATAAGTTCCTATGGTCCACATCAATTATTTATTTACATGTGCTTATTGTATACTACTTATGTTACTTACCTCTTGCTTTTGGGTGCACTTCATTTGCCTAGACTTTATTTTAATCAGTCTATTTAAATGGAGCATCATCCTAGCGATCTCTTGTAAACTCACATTCTTATTCTGAATGTCCTGTTCTCATTCCAGAAATTTGTATAAGAACTAAAGAAAGGAAAAAAAATGTTTCTCCTTATAGGTCAGAGTCACATGTCTTATTTTTCATTTCCAGAGTGGGAAAAGATAATAGAACACTTTACTGCCTCCTAATCCTGCCCATACTCCCACCACTCTGAGTGCTCCGTATTATTAGCATAGATCCTCCAAGCAGTGCTAAGCCTCCTCTGAACCAGTGCAGAAGGTACATGGGAGCTGCTGGCCAGTCACAGTGCCTCAACTGATCGACATACAATGAAAAGTTTGGTTAAGAAAATAAAAGAAAAAATATGTATTGTAGCAATGAAGACAAGTCAGGAGCTAACTGGAAGAGAATGTGCTATTTATTAAACCAAAGAAAAGAATTTGAAACACAATTGGTATTGATATTTCATATACTGCTGTTTCTATCATAATTAGAAAATACAACAATACAAATACAGTACTTACAGAACATCTGAATACAGAAAATATGAAAAAAGAAAGTACATTATATTAAGAACAAAAACTGGTTTTCAGTATACTTAAAATTATATTTTCCCCAAAGTGTATAACAGTGCAGTATCCCACTTAGAAATAAAAATCCATATTAATAAGTATATACATATACTATGAAAAAACAATTTAGAATTTGAAAAGTATTTGTTAGTTCTGTTATTTTTATAAAAGATAATTCCAGTAAGTGTTGATACATATTTTATTATATTACTAGAACCATGATTCTAAAATTCATCTTGATATACTGTAATCAAATATCTCACTTGTCTATCACTACAGATCCACTTTGTAAAATGAAAACAGACTTTGTATTCATTGTTATGGAAGAATTCCAAGGTATATCACATGAAAAATATCCAAAATCAAAGACAGGATCAGGATTTTGATGAATCATTATTTGGAAGAAACTGTATTTATTCACATATGCACATAAAATACACAAAATATAAAGTACAATATTAACTATGATTTATCACTAGATATATTTCTAGTCTGTTTCTGCAAGGAACAAAAGCCAACCCTTAACAATTTAGTGGGGATTATATATATAATTTTATAATTCAAATATAGGAATTTAGATGAAGCCAAGAACAACAACAACAACAAAAAAAACCAATAAGAATAAAAAATACAAATTAGCATATTAATTAACCACTATGGAAAAAGCTCCAGAAAAATGAAAATCTTAAAAGAAGAGCATTTGTTTTATAAATGTATGTCATGTATGCATGTTTGTAATATATAGATGAATATAGGATTCTTACACAGGCTACATAAATATGGATGCATAAAATAGTATAATATATGTAATTACTTAAGGCTCTACAAGGTAATAAATATAAAAGACTATAACTATGACTACATACAAATCAGTTTAAAGAACTTGGGATAAGTTTTCAATAATAAAATGTTGAATTAATGATTTGCATTAAAAAAACAAAAAGCAACCAGCATTCTA
>PVIR01010401.1:0-50059 GCA_004026965.1 Petromus typicus | reverse complement strand
GAAATGAAAGAAAGAAAATTCCTTAGAGCAAACTGATGAATGTTAACAAAACAGAGAACCACTGTACCAGTGATGGAGCACAGAGTCAGGCACTGAGTGAGTGTGGTTTCTTAGTCATTATTCACAAAATTGTCCCATTTTACCAGCCTAAAACTTATTCAACTTCCTTATTTTAGAAATGGTGAAACTGTGACACAGGAAGATAAAATGACTTGGTTAAGCTCGTGTTGCTTGAGCACATCAGAACTAAAATTTAGTTCTCTCATTTTTAGGTTCTAAGTTAAGATGAAGCTAAGATAGAGTTAATACCTCCCAATCAAGCCAGTAGAATTATAAATCATTCTAAATATAAAGTTACGGCTAACATTAGTGTCACAATACATGGTGGCAACAAGAAACATGTGCTTCCATCTTCTCCCATTGAGAAGCATTCTCTAAGGGCAGGACCATCCTCACCAAGAGTGAAGGTGATTTTAAAAGCATGTGCTTTTGCCCTTCGTCAGTAGCACAGAATACGTGTGCTGCGGGCCCTTGTCAGAGTACATAACCTCAGACTGTCTGCAGCTCACCCCTCATCAACCTTGGCTGGCAGACATGATGCAGGGGAGGAAGGGTTTAGAGGACACATACCTCATCCATTCCTTTAAAGATTTCAAATCAAACTATCAGAAGCCTGAAGGATAGGACCACATTATTGCGGTCCTTTACTGGGTTCTCATCACTAAACTCAGCAGCAAGAGGGTGGCACCATCTGACAGAGATATCTTATAAACATAATCTCCTAGGAAAATGCACCAATTGAAGGGAAGTGTTCAAACATTATTATTTTTTTTTTAAGGTTTTTTGAGACAGGGTCTCACTTTGTGGTTCAGGCTGGCCCTGAGCTCAGCCTCAAACTCACATCACAGCAATCCTCCTGCCTCTGCCTCCCGAGTGCTGGGATTATAGGCGTGAGCCACCACGCCCGGCACTGTGGTTTGTGGTACTGATTGCTGCTGGGGTGAGTCTCCACGCCCAGTATTGTTATGTGGTTACGGGGATCGAACCCGGGTCCTTGTGCTTGAAAGACAGGCACCGGAACCACTGAGCTAAATCCCTGGCCCCTCAAACATTATTTTTGATACTACTCATTATCCTCTTGTTGTGCATATACTAGATATTTCCTTTTTTCTGTGATTTTTTTTTTTTTTTGTCCATAAAGCATCTCTTCCTTGGAAGACATTAGTATTTTGTTTTGTTTTGTTTTAGGTTTGATGGCTCTTGAGAAAATAAAATATTATACTTCTATTTTGACACTATCTATGTATGTATTTGTTAAAGCAAGATAGCTTATCAGATTGCTTAACTGATATTCTTAAAATTTCCTGTGGAATATATATAAATAATTTATTGAATGGGAGTGAACAGGAATTCTGCTAAAATAGGAAAATAATGCATGTTCACAGATCTGAAGTAAAAATGATTAAAATAAAAAGTCCCCCTAACTCCTCAGACAATTTTCTATTTTTACTAGAAATTTCTCATTTATCACCCAAATCATTCTATAAAAAACAGAAATGTCTTATAATGTCATGTATTAAAAAGTAAGACAATAGGAACATGGGGAGACAATGTGAAAGGAAATGACGACTCTTAAGGAGATGTGCTACTCTTAAAATTGTCTTGTTCATCTTGAGTTTCCTAACTACCAAGGAGTTAAGGGGTGTTCTCAGGAGTGTGTGGATACTATGGTACTCCTCAGACCAGTTCTGTGGTAAAGACCCTATTTTATCTCTGTATTCCACACGAAGTCACGGAGGCAGAGTGACTGGGCAGCTTGGCCACGTCTGCATAACTAGAGAATGGAAAGGTGTGATGGAAAGCCAGGCAGGGTGGCTCCCAGCCTGTGCTCTCAGTCCTCCCTTATGGCACAGTTAGAGCCTGTCACACGCTGTTCTAGCTGTTCTGTGCTACCTATTTTCTCTCTTTTGCTGAAGTAGAAGCACTGCAGGGCATTATGTTGTTTTGAAGTTAATAAATATATATTCATCACTGTGCGCTTAAAGTAATTTTATAATGGGTAGTAAGCAAATTAATATGTGAATAGGATAAGATGTAGAATAGATTCTGTTTTTCTTTAACTTTCAGCTGAGATCTAGAAATGATGGGATAATCAGTCAAAAACATTGTTTCCATTTTATACAATAAAGTATAAAATTGCATAAGCCAGGTTTCATATTGCATTTGGGACACTGCATCCAGCCCACCAAAAAGAGAGGGAAGACCAAGAGGAGACTGATAACTATACTATGACTTTAGGAGATACTTCGGATGTTGTGAGACTTGCATGTAACATCAAGACGGAAGGTAACTTGACCTTTATCCTAAGTTCAAGGGGGAAAGGCATGCAGTGAAACATCTCAGAAACTGATATGGACTTCTGGAATCTGGCAGCAATGCTGTGGCAGTCAGAAACTAGGCATTTGACTATGCCAAGAAATCTTCCAGGGGGAGATACCTGCTGGCTTCCCTAATGGCAGAACAGAGACATACCACAGCCCCAAGTTCACCTGCTCATGACAATCTCCTAAGACCAAGAGCATGAGAGTATTTCCTTGGACCAGTTGTTAGAGAGCCAGCCGCCATAGTGTTGTATCCAGCTGCCTGTTCAGTGGGACCACTGAAGGCAAAGACTGGCTAGTCAACAAAACAAGAGGAAGCCCTTGTTCATGTGGCATGGAAGCCCCGGGAAGGAGGCAGGAATCCAAAAGGACCACTTGTCAGAGGTGTTCACCCACCTCTAGAGTGTGGGTTGGGAATTGTAATGATGTGGGTTAAGTGCACAGCATCAACCCAGAGTAAGAGTTATGGAAACTGTAACTAAAACTAATCCCGTTCCCTCCTCATGCAGGTGAGGTCTCCAGTGTCGCCCTGGGAGGAGTAATGAATAGGCTTTAAGTGAGGTTAATAGAATATAGTAGGATAGAGCAATGAAAAAAGTTACTTTTTTATATTGAAAAGTGAACAGATAACCTCTTTTTACAGCCCAAAAGTGACCACCATCGTTTTGAGACCTTTTCTGAACTTCACTTGAGTCAGGGAAAAAATATTCTCACAAGTGTAAATTCTTGCTGATCTGAGGAAGCTGCTCTCAAAATCCAGCAAGTACAGGAAGGTGTAAGTTACTCCTGCACTGCCCACTGTTTGGGGATTTCTTCTGACACAGAAATGTTCCTTCCACTGGGAAAGAGACTGAAAACCATTCTTGAAGTATCCAACAAAAGGCCATGAATGTCTGTTCTCCCCAGACTTCTAATCATTTAAAAGATCCCAGTTCTGTGAAGAGAGGTTTTATAATGCTAAAGTTAAAAAAAAGTCCCAACCTCAGAATAAATTCCTTTACTTTATCCTTAAATCTTTCTGCTACCTGAAATATAAAATACTTATTTCCTAGTGTTCATAAATGCCCAGATTGCAGATGACTGGATTTCTTTCTCATAACATATTAAAGAAATGATTAAGAAAAATGAGGCTCAGTGAAGTTTAAGCGATTCTGACTTTTAAACGATGACTGTCTGTTCTTGGCTATGTTGATCTGATGACAACTTTGATCTTGGACATCTCCTAGAACCAAAATTTATAGAATTATCTAGAACAAAACTTAATGCCAAAGTAGATCCCAACGACAGTCTTCATCCCAATGATGACATTATCACACCTGAAATTGCATCAAGAACCTGAAAATCAATATAAGAATAAATGATATCCAAAGGGTCAAATTTTCCCCAGGAAAACATTTAAAGATGCATAAAGTATAAGATATGACCATCCAGCCTATTGATATGGTCAGTATTTATGATTACATTCCAAGACCTGAAATATTCTCCAAACAAACCCCTTCCTTGTTGACAGGATAGCAAGTCACGTCAATTAAATATGCAATACATCCTGCTAAACTTTCTTGCCAATGCATAATTACAATTTAAAAGAGTTCATTTCACATTCTTATTCTCTGGGGTTAAATGCGATTGTCTTGGTGAATTCTCATGAATATTGCATTAGCAAAGCCAGCAATCATTTCACTGGACATGCACTGGTCTCTCCATACTGTGTCTTCCTTGAAATGAGTAACCGATTCACACCGTAATTTCACAAATCTATTATGAGATGATCAGTAATGAGCCATTTATAATTTAATGAAGGCTTTCCATGGATTCATTAAATAAATAGTGAGAAAGGCAATTATTGATTTTTGGGGGAAAGCTCATTTCTGGATAAGGATTATAATATTAAACCAATTTAAAATGGAAACATCACGAAATGCGACAAGGGGAAGGTACTTGGAAGTTCTAGGGAGTGCCACTACAGATTTATGTGCTAATTCCATCTGAAATCACATATTCATTTGAAGAATATGTTTGAACTGTGACTGATGTTTAAAGGTGTTGTCAATATCCGGGCATCTTCAAGGCAAAGTGCTTGGAGATCACAGATGCAGAGATAGTCTAATTTATGTCTATATGAAATAGATAAAAGAATACACATGTGTATGTACATGCATACACACAATATATCTAGTAGGCAGACATTTATTCTATGTAAGATTTTAGTCCACTACTTTCTCCTCCATACTCTGAAGTCATACAGAAGTATTTACTTCAACTGTGCCCCAAAACACGGAAAAATAAAAAATAAAAATCTTGATCTTAGTGTGCTTGCTTATTGTGCCCCCAGGGTGGACAGCACAGGCTGGGCTGTGCAGCCCAGGGGCCGGTTAGCGCTCTGCAGCTTCTGCTGTGCACCCTGCCAGATACAGTGCTGGGCTCTAGGGACTCATCACAGACAGAACAAGACAATAATGATACACATTTCAGAACCCAGAATGAGTCCCCTGGTCCAAATCTACACTGTCAATCGAAAACGGAGTCATACTGAAAGTCCCGTTTTGCTCCTCTGGGACCAACCCTCACCACGTATCAGAAGTTTTAAGGGAAGAGGGGTCTCTGGAGACCAAGTTAGTGTCATGGGAGAAGGAGTGCAGTAGACAGCGCCACCTGCCTCCACCTGGGAGTAAATGGATGATTCTGATTATCGTTAAGGTAACCTGGGTATATGTCCAAGTAAATGAACTAAGAGGTCCCGCTGGCTTGTCCAGCCTGTGTTATCAAGCTAGATAGTATAATTTCAAGGAGTGCTTTTAATCAATTGTTTTAATCTGACATTCACTTGAAAATTACCATCCTAAAGCACTATCACTTCAATAACACACAGTTTCTGCTGTCTTCTAAGCTTCCCAGTACATGGTATCTTTTCACATTCATTTAGCTTAATGAATAAAAATTGCCTATTTTATGTATCCTACATTTTGCTACATCCAAAGGTGATACAAACATGACACGTGTGGCTTTTGTTGTTCTTTTGTTTTGGGGAAAGATTTCAACTAAATTGGGAAGTAAACTGTGCATACAAATATTCATGGCTAGGCAAGAGGCGAGCGAGTTTGAGGAGGGGTTCCAAGGGTCTTGGGAAGCTCCCACTAGAAGTCAGGAGCGCGCCTACTCTGGTCCACACGACACCGAGAGCACACGAGTCATGCTCACTCTACTTTCCTCTCCTCTCTCGAATCCTGGTGTTTCAGAGCATTCCCTGGGTACCAGGCACTTCTCAACTCTAGCACACCTCAAAGGTAAGTGCTGCTCTTTCCATCACTTCAGAGAGTTTAAATAATCTCTCCCAAATGATGCAGCTAATAAGTGTGGGTATTAGAATGTGACCATGTGGGTGGGGTTACCTCCAGTAAGAAAAATGTTACTGCAGCTTTGGTGGTATTGCAGAAAAGATCATGAAACAAGCCACCCGGAGAGACTGAGCAGGGGAAGGATCTTGCAGAGTGAAGCTTTCTTTTTGGATGATTACACCACAGAGCATGGAGGCAAAAGCAGGTCAGGTCTAGGATGATGCCACAGCAGAGAGGTCGCAGTGACAGCTTGTACATCTTAGATACATTATCTTTATTTCCCTATCAAATTTCCATTAATTATAGAATACTTCTTGCATTCTACAGAACACTATAGTTCTTTGAGTCCATGGAACTCCCATTGACAGTGATGTTGTCTTCCTGGAGGCTCATCCTGGTCTCTGAGCCTGAAGGGTGTCTACACTTTTGAGGATGTCATCATCCTCTCTCATAATAGCCTGCAGCATGTGGCTTATGTTCCTGTTTCAGCTCCTCAAATCTATTAAAACTCAGCTCAAGAAGAAGACAAGCTTGTCAATGATCATATTCTCCACAGTATGTAAGACTACCCTTATATCTGAATTTTCCCAATTTGTTTCACATTCAATTTCCTTTTTAATTTGAAATGTAATTTTATACAGTATCATAAAATTTGTCCCTTCTAATATATACAATTCAAAATTTTGGTATATTTATGAGGTTTTACTACCATCTCCATCATTTAATTCCAAAACATTTGCCTTGCTCTTTAATTTTTTTGACAAGAAAATATAAAGTTCTTAGTATGCTTAGTAATTCTATGGCACTGGCAACTTCACTAGTATTGCTACTGCAATTATTGTTATTTCTTTGAGGAACAATGTTTAGCTTAACAGTAGGTTGACAAAAGTCAGTTAGAATAACAGCTGGATGATATAGCCAGGGTTGTTTTGCTGGAGGATGCAATGGCTCATTAAGACTCCTGATTTATGAAGCAGTGTACCTATTTTATAAATGAGAAAGCTAAAGCTCAAAAAGACTGAGACTGACAAAAGTCAGAGCTTCTGCCTACCACGGAGCTCAAGAGAAAACACTCACATCCGTGTTCACAGGATTGCTGCACAGTGCTGCCACTGGCTGTTCTGACACGACCTGCTTCCTTAGACACCCACCTCGATCCCTCCCACCTCAGTGATATCACAGCAGGACAGTAAACAGAGAAAAGAATTAGGCAAGGAATTAGCAGCTGAATATTTAAAAACAAATCAAACACATCTGAATCTGAATTTGACCCCCTAGAAGATGTTTCTCTAAATTTACAAAACAGATGAACTCTTGGATTTCATTATATTTTAAAATCAGATTCTCTGATTAGGAAGGAGCAACGTGATATATCATTAGTAACCTGTGTAGCCTTTTGGAACTACCTGGGTTCCTTTCTGAGAAATTACAGTGCCTGCTCCCCTGCTGGGGCACGGCCAGTGAGGAAGGTCCTTATTGGTAAGAATTAGCACCTTGCTGAGCAGTAGGGCTTGGTGTTGTGAGAAGGAGGCCAATGAATTCTCTGAACTAATAGGTAGACCTTGAGCTCTGGCAGTAAGGCCATAAGCTCTAAGTGGTTCTATTATCTTACATTATGTTTCCTTAAGGGAAATTAAACCAAACATCAAAACATTGTTGGAGTATAGTTGGCACGAGAGATGAGTGGCTGGAGTATCTTTCAGTGGTCTGGTAATCTGATGTTCATATTTTGTGATCACTAATTGAGCTAATACTATGTTGCCCTTTACACCTTACATGACTATTAGGAAATTTTCCACTGTGGCCATGAACTCAAAATACATCAAGCCTTCGCAAAATATTTTTCCTTGGTTTTAAATAGCACAACTCTGCCTGACACCATCAGGGCTACAGAATGAAATAAAGAAAATGTATCCTCTTTCAAATAAGAGTAATCACATCGAGATCAGTGATTCTCTATCTACTAAAACATCAACCACCATATAATAGTAATACTGGTCTTTAAACATGAATTAATGTGTAAGAGTATGTTCCATAATTAAAGTTTTCTTCCCTGAATAATGTAAGAATAAAATTCCAATCAGAGCGAGAAATGGGCACTGATTTGCTGTCCCGTGTCATGTTCTTTTTCACAGCTCATACTCCTGGTTGGACACTTAGATTAGTGCTCCAGTGTTAGGACAGAGTCTGAGGGTTTCTGCATTAGATCTCTTAGATCCATATCACTCAAGTTAATCCTTGTCCAAAGTGCAGTGTGCTGATTGGATATGGGTAGATTTCTTTTGCTGTTGTTTTCATTGTTGTTTTCAAAACCCTTAGCTGAGAACTAAGTTAGCTTCTCCCACTGTGCAGTCATTTAGGAAATTATGGGCAAGAGACATTCATTTCAGGTGCTTGTTCCAATGTTGGCCTTAGTTTTTCTGCCTCTGAGTTCTTGTCTTTGGGCCAGTGTGCTGCTTACCACTGGTCTCCGCTAAGACGGGGACAGGGAAGGGATACTCCAGCAGTCCTGCTATTTGTTAGTACTCTATACAAAAGACTTCCTTATATAAAAAATAAACTGGGATTTGTGGATTTCACTTACTTGTATCCCAGGACCATAAGTTTTACAGAGACCTGATTATATAATTACAGTCTGAATTTAAAATATCCCAAATTTCAACAACTCAGAGTGCGATGTTTTTCAGACAAATAGACAAGACACTGTTGCATGGTAATTTTAGCCCTCTGCCTGGTAAATTTTACCTTAGTAGCTAAGTTGTAAGTAAAGCAAAATTAACCTCTGAGCTTTAAAAAAATATATGAAAGCACAGTGAGTGATTAATGGATCATTGTTTCTTAGTGAATTATTCTTAGTACTTCAGTGAATGTTAGCTATATGGCAGTAATGGGGAAGAGCAAGAAGTTTAATATTTTAAACTTTTGTTTCAAATTGTGATCAGCAACCAAAAAATAATAGTAAAGCGCTGTTCTGAAGTTGTACTGGATGGGCTGATTTTTAATAATGGTGTCTTGGCTTTCACAGACCTAAAGCAGGGCCTTAACTTGGAGTGCATTTCAAGAGAGAGGTGAGCTACCTTTCTTTCTTTCCATTTTTTCCCCTCTTTTTTATTCACTTCTAGTCCAGGACTGCTTGTCTGTCAACTCAGAAAAAGATGTGTGCCTCTATGTGAGTGCAGAAAACCCATCACGACAGTTTCTGTGGAGCCAGTGAGGCACCCCGATCCCCGGAGAGGCTCGTAATCATCCCCACAGCAGCACACACACATCTATGTTTAGGTGTGTAATTCAGACACAACAGCTTTCAGACAAGAATACAGATCTCCAAGACTGAAGCTCTTAATGATGACGACCTTTCCTCATCTTCATAAAACAATAACATCGCCACAAGAATGATGTCAGCAAATATGATCGAGTATCTGTTAGTGACAGTTATTCAACAAAGCACACACCACTCTTTATACAACCCAAACATTTTCAAAGGTGCATTGCTGATTTTGTTTATGTGCATTCGTGCCATTCATTTACATAGTTTCCTGGCATAAAGAAAATTAAAACTGTGGAATTACCATACCAGATGGAGCTTGGTACTCTCCACTGTTTATTTATTTACTTATCCAGAATGAGAACAATAACAAAAAGATTGTGTGCTATGTTCTGAGTATTCCATACATTCTGGAGAAACTGTGGTGAACAAACCATTCAGTAATGGAGCCGTCATGAAGCTTTGGTCTCATATTACTTCTCTATGCATTAAAATTTATTAAAATTTATATTAGTGTATAATGATGGCACACATCAAGAAGGCAATGAGGAGGGGTTTGTGAGAGGGACTGAGTGACAACGCAAAGCCTCTTGGGAAGTTCCTGATTGGAGGAGCTGGAAATGAGATGCAATCAATGATGAACATCGGAGTTTTCTAGGGAGAGGTAACGGTGTATGTGCAGGTGCCAAGGGGGGAGATATTAATGCACAAAGATGGATACCGTTATTCACAAATGCAGATACAAATGCTAATATATGGACTCCGTGGAGATAAAGATTAAATCATATAAAAACACATATAGGTATTATCCAGAAAACTTCCAGGACACAAAAGTAGCTTATGGAATTATGCATTAAAAACTCCAGTACAGGATTTGGGCAAACGAAAAAAAATAATGATTGCATATATATATATTCATATATTCATATATATATATATATATTCATCATTCATATATATATATATTTAAATTTTGCCATCAATGAATGGAAAATTGTTGACACAAATGTGAAACATCACAGTATATATCTTGACATTCATTTAACAGCTTGTTCCTAAATGTCATTCATCAATGTGCTTTATGAAATATAGTGTATAAAAGACTGTTGGAAACAACAGGGACTTACCACATTTTCCAAAAGTCATTTACTTCTACAATGTCAAAAAATGATTCATCATTCTTTGCTTATATTTCAAAGCTAATATAACATGTTTAGTTTCTTTGTGGGGTGGAATGTCTTGTTAACTTATTTCTCCAGAGAGCTGTTTTATCTCAAGATGTACCAAGAGGTCTTCATACAATTTCCAACCCAGAAATACTGTTTGAAATCACTTGATTAGTTTTTCAAGTACCTTCCACAAATTAGTTGAAGAAAGGAAAGTTTTCACCTTTAACCCTTTTAATTCCCTGTTCATTTGGAGAGACAAAAGAATAACATTCAATATGCATATGTGAGACTATGGTCTTCTGGCCAGTGAATAATATATCACTTCAAACAAGAGAAGGATTCTTCATGCAATTCTACATGCAGAAACAACTGAAATCAATAAAGTCATGTGAATTTGCCTGTGGTGTGGCCATAGATTTTAAAGCCAAAGGTACACAGTGTTCGAATTCAAACAATTCTTGGATTTGTTGAACTTTAGATAAAGGTTCATGTCTAATGTCTCCAGAGCAGTAATTACTGGAGCTTCCTGAATTCATCCATCTCAATATTCACCTTGAGAGACAGAGGATGTTTTGAGGAGCCTGGGGCTATTGATAATCAAGACAGCCTAAGAAATAATTATGTGCCTGATAAGTCAAGTCATTAGGCATCTCCCAAAGAAAACACACGGTTGTTCTTTCTATCTTTATTCTTGTTTGTTCCAGCACACGACCCTTTTCTTTCCATGGTCCGGGCCATTTTGGGAACTGTGCTGTCTCTTTTGCCTGGTCTTTGCTTTCTTCTTCCAAAAATAATTGATCATCTCTATTTTTGAGAGTGGGGGAAAATGTTGAGCAGGGTATTGACTCTGAAAATGCCCACTCGCAGGAGAGAAGCTCACCAATGGTCACCCTCAGTGTAGAGCACACACCTACGTGAAGATCTCTACTGATACCAGTTGCAAAGCAGGCCATGTGGGAAGGTCACATTTCAGTCAAGTAGCAGAATTCTTCTGTGGACTCAGGCTATTTTTAATAAATCTTTGTTTTAAATATTACTGTAAGATTAATAGGATGGGATCTCATATCCAACTTCTATACTTCCCCTTGCCAAGACATGTCCTATTCAAATGAACACAAACCAAAACTAATTGAGAAGGCAGAAAAACCCTGAGAAATTAATTATAAGTACCACCAGCCGAGTGGAAATCAAATCCAACTTACTCACTCATAAGATCAGGGCCACGGCTGCCCGGAGAGCAGATGCCGGATGGTAATGATAGTTTTCCTGCTTGCTAGTGTCAAACAGTCCCTCTAAGCATATTTTAAAAGAGATAATAAATATGGATGTCTCTTATTTTTTCTTTTTAATTGATAAGGGAACAGAGCCTCAAAAGTTAATGATTTGTCCCAAGTCACATAGTTAATAAGGAGCTCATGAGTAGTTTGGGCCTCGGGCTTCATGACTCCAGATTTTGAGTCCCTATTCATGTCATCGTTCCTCTCAGTTCCTTCTGAGGTGCTTTTCATAAAAAGTTGACATGTTACTGAACCTCTTGTAAAGACAGAGGCATTAATATTCTCACTATTTCATATGCCACATACAATATCGAGTATTTTTCAAACCTGCACTCAACAGCTACTTATTTGCCTTACAACTGCTATGTTGAGGAAACTGGAACTTTAAAGCAAGTGGAAGCTTCTTTGAAGTTACACAGCTAAAACTTCAATCTAGTTACATCTGATTCTAACCTGTCTGGTTCCAAAGAAATATCTTTCAACCAAAAAATGCTCCCCCTCTGTATACATGCTTTAAAATCTTTAAAGTCATGGATGTGATGTGAGAGTTACCTCTCAAGAGTCCTGTAGATGAAGCCATTGAGTAGCTTAGAATAAGTGATGTGAACTACCATTAACTATTCTTTTTTTTTTTTCTTTTTTCTCCCAGGACTGGGGATCAGATTACATTGGCAGGGCAAGCATGCACCACTGAGCTAAATCTGCAAGCCCATTATCTATTTCTTATAATGTAATAATAAAAATGATTTAATAAGTAGAGTTGTTGATATTTTAAATATGAATTGATATACTGGAAGTAGGGTTTGTTTTATAGTTTCTTAACTGTCTTAGTTCAGGGTTATATTTAGAAATATCAATTTTATCTTATTCTTTTTCTCTTGTATTTAACCTTTCCCTTAAAAATATAATGACCAAAATTATCGTATCTTTTTTCCAGTATGAGAAAATGAAGTTGTAAATTAGTTGTAGTATGTATAGTTGATGTTGTGAAGTAGAAAATATTTAAAAGGAAAGAATGTAAGGGTAAATAATGAGGGGAAAATGAATGAGGTAATAATAAAGAAAAAGGAAAACAAAGATAGTGTATATATAGGGGGTGGGAGTATGCAGGAATGGGGAAAAAGGGAAAAAGTGAGAATCAAGTCAAGGTACAAACTCTTAATGTTAAATGTGCTTATGATGTGTATTCATAATGCACCAATAAAGATAACTTAAAAAAATTAAAAATAGAATGACCTGTTCTCAAACACTTTTTATAATTCCCTTCAATGAATCTTTCTATTTTACAATGGAATTCATTACATTCCTTGATTTTTATCTTGTGTGAAATCCATCCAATCAGTCATCTCTTTCTCAGTAAGCTTGTAAGCAGGGGTAGAGCACTTTTAGGATAGTAACTTAAATTTGAGCTGGTTCTGGCCTAGATGCTGCCCAAGGGTGGCAGTTCTGAATGAATGATTCATGCAAGAAATCATAAATGTGATGCCAGTGGTAGCCCGGAAAATGAACAGAAATAACCAGAACACTTTCTGAAGAAGGAAAGAGTATTATTTGATGTCAACAAAGAGAGAAAGTATTTAATATTGCTCACAGTCCAATAAACAGCTAACAAGAAGTAATCTCTGATTAACTCACAAATGCAACAATTAGATTTAATGATAGGTGAATGAAATGTGGTGTTTAAATTTGGAAGCAGATGCAAAAAATCTCAATCTAGTGGAAATGATTTGGTAACACTAAACTTTTCATGAGCTTTCCTAGTTAAAAAATCAAACTATTCCATATTCCTTTGAAGTAATGACAATATAATTTTCTGCTTTAATTAATTCTATCAGTTGTCTCAGACTGAGCTATCATAATTTAAAATGCTGTAAGGAGAAATTGTGAAAGGGTTTTCCAAACAGATTTTTTTACATTTGTTTCATAAATTCAAATGCTATCTCAAGATTTTATGTTGTACATTCTAAATCCAATCTGTCGCACAAAGGCTAAACTCTTTCAGTGCTTTTATGTTATTGTTTTTATTTTACTGGGTTTTGAAATCAAGTCATGCCCTGCAAGGGTGATCTTGAATTTTAAGCTGCTTTGTAAACACAGCAGACCTTAAATCCTTGCAATCCTCTTGGTTCAGCCTCCATTCTGAGATTACAGGCATGCAACCCTGCCTGCCTGCATTCAGCTTTTGAATAAGTGACCACACCTGCTACTGATTTTATCTTGACATCAGCTCTGTGAAGCAGCTGTAGTTGTTACTTATACCTGACAGAAAAGGAAATCGAGACATAGAAACGATACTTGCAGAAAGTCATTCAGTAGCCATTAGAAGAATCAGGATTTTGATCCAAATCTGTTTATCTTCAGAGTACGTGCTCTTAACTACTATTCTGCTACATTCCTTAATATTAAAAAAATCCCGCAAAAAGGCAACCTGTAGAGGGGGAATCCATTGTAGAATATAGAAGATGACAGAAATCTTCTAACTGCTCCAAATTAGAGCTTTGTTACACCAAGCCCAGTGAAATGTGGCACACACATAAACACCCACAGGTCAACTTCTATTATAGTCAGTTATGAAAATCCCAGCTCACAGACTCTCACAAGTGGCAGTAGCACGTGAAGCAGTCACACCCTAGGGCAAGATGGCTCTGTGTGTCTTGCCATTTACTGTCTCTCATTTCTGTGTAGCATGTGCTATAATGATCACTTTTAGCTTCATAATTCTGAGGTGATCATTACTATGATCATGCTACAGATGAGGAAACGTGGTGCAGGTTTACATAGCCATTGAATGTAAGTAGGACTAAAATCTTGTCATTTCTGACTCAGAAACTACACACGGCTGGACAAACTATATTCCAAATCGTGAGATCTTTCAAAGTTGAGAGGTCATGTAACATATGTCATCCAAGCAAATGAAGAGAACAAAAAACATTCTGAGGTAGGCCATTAAGGTTGCCCCTGTAAAGATACGTGGTCAATTCAGTGTGTATTCCTGAGTTTTAAAAATTACCTTCTAAACTAGAAGATGAATATTCTCTGGCACAATAAAAACAACATCCACCTTCAGTCAACTGATAACATCATGCATGACATGAAAACCATTTATATTAAAGTAAGAAGTAAACTTTTGATCATCTGTATGCTTTTTCTTTGTTTTATACACGTCAATCTACGTGATGTAAAAGGAAAAAGCAATAATAGTTTAAATCCTTAGGCAACAGAGGAAAATAATCAGTCTTATAACAATAAAATAAAACCACACTGCTGCATGAGTAGTTACTTTAGACAATATGAAAGTGTTCAGAAAACTATTCTAACTAAATATGAGATGAAAAAACATGAATGGCTACACTTTCTTAAGGAAAGACAAAAACATTCTGTAAAATACTTCAATATTAAGGGTAAAATATGACTTTAATGAAAGAATATGAACTTTTTTGACAAGGGTTTTAAAATGTAGACTCTAGGTAATAGATAAATCCTGGTCTATTATGCTGTTTTTTCTATTTGTGCTAGAGAGTTTCCATAAAAGAAAGAGGAACAATGACATCTTAAGAGTCAACAGAACAGTGATGATTGAACAAATTACATAACTTTTCTCATATTGTTTTCCTTATTTATTCCAACATCTTTATTTTCTAGATATTCCTTTCTAGTTTTATAATCTATTCTCAAGCATCTTCTGAAGTATTATATGCTGCAATACATTTCAATTCATAATAGTCCAATTTGTGACAGTCACTATTGAATATGTTGAAAAGTTAGTGAAAATGCAACATTATTATAATTTCAAAATAGCACACTCTTCCTGTTTTCTTTGAGAATTAAAATGGTTCCTTGCTTTAGGATAAGGATCCATTTAAGTGTGCAGTGCTGTACTGTCAGGTACAACTGCATTTTGAAGGATCAAGGAAAGAAGGAAGAAAGAAAGAAAAAGAGAAAGAGAAAGGAAGAAAGGAATGAATGAAGGAAGGAAGGAACAAGGAAGGAAGGAAGGAAGGAAGGAAAAGCAAGAAAGCAGGTGGGCAAATCAGACTTCTCAGGGATGCTGTTGTGCCAGGATGGCAGTTACTACCCCAGAGCACAGGACTCTCCAGTCACAGCTGATGTTTTCTATCAAAACTGCTGCAAATATTGCTTTTGGCTGAGGTCAGGAGCACTATGCTTAGATAGTAGAAATGTATCCAGGGAATAATCATTCACTTTTATTTGTAGAGGGTTTATTTTCACTTCTTGATGTCACACAAAATGATGTTTTCTGGGGGATTCCAGTGTATATAATCTACGAAAAAATGAAAGAAACAGGCTAGAACACAAAGACTATGTCCTGCCTGCCTTGTTGACCATGTTTTCCATCGATATCAGTTATCTTTCTGGCATGTTGTTGTAGTTTGCACAACAAATCCATGTTGGCTTGCGCAAAAAGCCTTTGTGAGCAGAAGAGGAGTGTTCTGGGGACATAGGAGTCTCTAATCCTCCTTGTTAAGCTCAGACTGATGCATAATGTAAGAAATAATCAGGACCTCGAAGAAAGCAACAACCATCATGAAAGGAACATCAGACATCTCCACACTTAGAAACAAATAGTGATAGGGAGCAGAGGCTTCATTTGCGACAATCAACATAAAATTACTTTATTATTATTTTCTCAACTTTATACATGGTGTATGTAAGTGTGCGATGCAGTCTCAGCTGATAGGAAGTTGACAGAAGATGCCTTTAAATGGAGGGGCTAATTCTAGCAACTCTTTTATTTTGTTTCTCTATTATTGTGTAAGAGTGACTATCAAATATAATTCAATAATATAATGAGATGAATATTTGCTCCTATCTTCTTTAATTTAGAGAATACAATATATGTTATAGTCCTTTACATTACTAGATATAAAAATTTATATTGTTCTCCTATTGATAGTTTAAGAAAGACTATAAGTTTTCTTTTTAAAAATATCAGTCCTCTAAAGAATATAATTCTCTACATCTTTTACCTGTTAATTCCTTTTCTCAGCCTTACACAATGACTCTAATTAGAT
Organism: Petromus typicus; assembly: GCA_004026965.1. Lineage (NCBI taxonomy): Eukaryota > Metazoa > Chordata > Mammalia > Rodentia > Petromuridae > Petromus > Petromus typicus. The sequence goes on along the minus strand of PVIR01010401.1, from coordinate 33,599 downwards.
ATAAAGCTTTATCTTCCTCTAAGTTGTCAGATTAAACATCTAGGTTGTAAATAACTATTAATTTTGGTGACTGCAAGCAAAAATATTTAGGATTTCTTTTGACCTGTGCTGGTAGTCTGTCCCATGTTTAACCACGGCCAACTAGTGGAAGACATGGGAGAGACTTTGTCAATGACACTTAGAAAAATAAATATAAAATCAGAAGCTGTTCTTAGCCTGAAATTCTTGGGAAGCAGAAAGATATCCTAAAATGCCTATAACGTTTTAGACAAAGGGTTATATAAGTTCTGTGCCAGTGATGTTTCTACCTCTTAGAGCAAACTATTCATTTAAAATCCTTTTGAACTAGGTCTGTTTCACAAGTCTACATTACAGAACATTATAATGCAATGTGTGCCCTTTTTCCTGGTGAAAATCCTCAATCTATTTAAACACAGTTATCCAGACTGCTTTTCCCATCTTCGGCAAAAGTCTTCCGCTGGAAAATCAGCTTCCACTCTACCTGTCAAACTATATGCAAAAGTTTTCTAAGCCTTCATCATCCATATTTACTGTCTCTTAATCCTATTTTCTAATAGGTTTTTCAAAATACACTAACTTACAAACTACACATATTATAGGTAGTACATTACTTTCCCTAATTATGACACCCGTTTTCCATCTATATCTTCTGAGGTTCTAAACTAGACACTCCCTACCTGCTGCTATGAGATTTTGGTAAACTTAAACCCTCAGAGCTTTGCACATGGCTTGTGGGGAAGACACGGCCCCTGAACTTATTCTCCTGGGGTTGAAAATGCAATGAAGGGATATGAACCACTCCCTCCAGATAGTTCATCTGTGCTGTCTTTGCTCTAACTGTGTTCGTCATCCAAAATACTCTCTTCATTGCTACTGTGTGAGATGAATGCTCTTGTTTATCTTGGACTTAAATTTCCTCAGAGTCACGTTACCCTTCTAGACTTGAGCACTGTTGTGCTTGGTGAAAAAGATAAAATCTAAGTAAGAGGGCAATGACACAGATTTCTCTCTACATTTGTCCTTATATCATGTCACCTAAGCAGATCCCTCACTAGTCCAGGCTTTTCCAGAAAACAAAACAAACTCACATTACATCAGACGCTGATTACTCTGACTTGAGTTACAATTAATTCATGTTGCCAGTTAAAACTGAGCTCTGTCTCTGTGAACTCTCACCGTGCCTCTCTCTGTCTCCCTCCACTCCTTATTTCTTGAAGCTCTCACTGACTGTGGGTCTGAACCCTGCTCAGAAAGTATCTTAAATTTCTGAGATTTTGCAACATAACCTAAAGACCTATTGTCTGGCAAAAATCTTGGACCACAACAGAAGTGTAATAGTCATCGGGTAAGTCAATGACTAAATCTCTTCTAGTTAAAATTAACTCTTTGTTTTCTTGATTTTGTACGTTTTTGACTTTGTCTTGCATGAACCTTTCTGCCCAAAGGCAATATAAAGTTGGTTGTGGTTGATCTGTGTCTAATTGACCTTTGGTTATCCTGTAATATCACAATACATAGTAAGTTCATAACAATGTTTTTGAATGAATTAGAATCTGCTCCAGGATTCTGACACTATTTAATGCCCATGGAAGTTTTTAAATACATACCAGAGAAAGCTTTACTCATAATTTACCTTTACCTGGGACACTGCTTTTATAATCAAGTGACCAAAACTTCACTTATTTGTAACTCTTTCAACTCAAAAAGCCTGTGGAAAGATTATGTTCACTTCTTGGATATTCTCTTGGCTATCTTTTTGTTACTTCCTTTATCTTTGATGATCATATAATTCATCTTATTATGTTGAAAGATGATGCAGGAGTAAAATAATAACCACTGGTTCGGGGATTCCACTGAGAACTCCTCAAATTTGGGTATCATTACTTTGAAGTGATTTTATTAGACATTAATCTGACAGTCAACTGGGCACCACTGGGTATCTCTATGCATGCAAGAGACAATGTGGAGTGCTGTGTAGTATAGGAAACAAAGTCAAAGTCTTTTGCCTAGTTCAAAGATAAAGATGAAATCCACATACATAAATTGCTTACATATCAATGCACAAAAATCTGCAAGCTAGTTCAAAGTTACTGATGTGCTGAAAGTATACCAGTGATGAGTGTTACCCAAAGTAAACAAACAAACAAACAAACAAACCTCTTAAACTCACCCAGAGTACAAATGAGTAATCTTTCAAATGGAAAAAAGTTGTGTACAGTAACTTTACTAAAGAAGATAAACAGGTGATAAAGGCACATGTAAAGATGGATAACATCATATGTCACCAGGAAATTATAAAGTGAAACAAATATGAGGTACTAGTCTGTACTCACAAGAATTGCCAAAATCTGGCACACTGAGGAGACCCACTGAGTGCTAATGATGATAAGAGCAAAAGGGACACTCCTTCATTGTCAGAGAGGCCACACAGTGTTCTAGATGATATAAAGCAGATTCAAAAGACAGTTTAAGAAACTAAACATATTCTTAGTATACACACCAGCAATCAAATTCCTAGGATTTACCCAACTGAGCTAAGGTTTATGCCCACACAAAAACATGTACATGGATAATTAATGACAACTTTATGTATTGTTGTCAAAACATGGACACAACCAAGGTGTCCTTTAATAAGTGAAGAAATAAACATATTTGATACATATGGACATTGGGATATGAATCAGCAATAAAGAAATGAGCCACAAAGCCAGGAAAGAAATGGTCTAACCTTACATTTCTATTGCTGAGGGAGTGAAACTAGCCCCTGAATGTGCTACACATGAATTTAATCACATGACACTATAAAAAGGGCAAAATTATGCAGACAGTAAAAAGATCAGATTGTCAGGACCTGGGGAGGAGACACAAATAGACAGAGCTCAGATTATTTTTAAGGCACAGAAATTCACTAGATGATGCAATAATGGCAAATAAACATTAAACATTTATCAAAACCCACAGAATGTACAACACCACGACTATACCATAACATAAATGATGGACTTGGTGATAACAGTGTATTAATGTGTTTTAGCCCTTGCAGCAACTGAATGCTTTTCTGAGAGGTGCTGACAGTAGGGGAGGCTGCACATATGAAGGCCCAGAGATGTATGGGAATCTCAGTATTGTCTGCTCTGTTTTGTTATGAATATATAACTTCTATAAAAATGAATCTTATTATAAAGCAATATATGTTTATACGAATATATAGAGAGACATAGATCAAACAAAGCTAATTAAAATTTTAAAAAATATACAGCAGGACTAAAATAAAAACTATGTCCAAGGGTTCCCAAAGCTCCCACTCAAGCTCAGATAATAATGGCAATAATCAATGTCTTGGAGCACTAACTGTGGTGATAAAATGATGTGGGCAGCTTATGTGTATTTGTTCAGCCAACCCTTACAGTAAGTTAATGAAGGAAACACCATCATGACCGCCATTTTTGAAATGGTTTGAAGCTTATACAGCAAATGCCTTTCTGAAGGTCACAGACAAAGTGTGAGGGGTGAGATCAGGGTCCAGCCAAGTCCTGTACACCTGCAAAGCCTGGGGACTAATCAGAATAGTCTGTCTTGGGGGACAGGAAAAGTGGGGGTGCAACAAAGGGATAAGAAGAGTACTGATATGGATAAGAGAGTTGCAGGAGGCAGATTCAGTTCTGGAGTATGGCAGCTTAAATACTCACATATTTTTGTTTAATATATATTGAAAATTGCTACTTTCTGTCCAATAGAAACAGGCAAAATCTTCCTGTCTATCAAAATTATATACACATGTATATTTATATTCAATTTATAAGCAGTCCAGCTAATTAAGAAGAGTCATTATGAAGGAAAAATAATTTTTCATAAGGTCAGTCTTGGGGCTAAGCAATTATATAGCTATCTTTTTAATACTACTGGTTAGATTTCTTGTCTAATTGATTTATGAAGCTTTCCAAATATGCCTGAAGACATAGACTGAAATTTTTACAAGGTTCAATCTCTCTCTTTTTAAATTATAACTAACAACTTTTAATACCACAAAACATGTTGCAGGTTGAAGGAACAATTACTTGCGCCACTTGCTGGGCACCGTACAAAGCTATGCAGTTTTTGTTGATCTTCCACTGGCTCATCCAGAGCCACTGAAGTTTATCGGCAAGATTTATGACACAGTGTGGCAGGTTCTAATCAATGGCCTGGGGAAGCCGGAGAAACTCATTGAAGATAAAGTTATTACCTGAGCCTCACAGGGGTGATTAAAGATACAACCTAAAGTGTGAAATCAGCAGTAAGAAACACAAAATTATCAATTAAAGTCTTTGTCTATGTTTGGGAAAGGAGTGACAAGGGAAAAGAGAGATTTGCAGGGAGAAGAAATCATATATTCAAATGTGACAGCCAACCTGTAGACCCCAAAAGCACTTCCCAAACTGTGGGGCTCAGAAAATCCAGGAACACATCTGTATCATTCACATACCTCTACTTCTAAAGAACAGGAAAGTCCTACTGTAACTCAGTCTTTTGACACAAGCACTTCATCTATATGCAGGCAAATCACATGAATAAAGTGTTTAAAACTTAGTCATATGAATGAAGCATCCATTTTTCAATCATAGGAATGTAACTAGTGTCTTTGATGAGGGTCATTTTTTCTGAAGTATTTCTGACTTGCAGTTTTCCCACAAGATGTGTCCACTTAGAAACAGCATAAAAATCACTGGTTTCTCCTGGGAGAGGTTCAGGAGACATCACCTCTTTTATGATCTTCTTAACTTAGTCACCAAAGTAATAGAAAACATTGCTGTACATAGAGCTACTTGGGAGTAAAGGGAGAAGTACACATCTCCAGAGTGTTTGATGATGACTATTATTTTTTTAAAAATCAAGTGTGTTTGTAGAAGAAAGGAAGACATCTAAGTAGACATACTTGGAAGTATTTTCACTGCGTATCCTGCCACTTGCTTGTTGAAAATTGAGAACCTCCAATAATAAACACCCATTAGACTCATAGAGTTAGTTTCAGTCAGCACAATCCCCAAAAGGTTGTGTAAAATAACATCAACTTTTGAAACACAAAACTATTTGAGTTTCTGTGAAAATTCTTTAATCCAAGAATGGAGAGAATGGGTAATAATGAGATATAGAAGATAATTTTACATATTGCCTCACAATTCATTATGCAAATACAAGCATATTTGTACAGCAGCAACAGAGGCATTTGTGAGCTGCACATATTTGAGCCCGAAGGATAAAAGGCAACACTGGAAAGTATGTGCTTTTTTTGAGGCAGGGTCTCACTTTTGTTGTTCAGGCTGGCCCTGAGCTTATCCTTGAACTCACAGCAATCCTCCTGCCTCCGTCTCCCATGTGCTGGGATTACAAGCATGAGCCACCATGCCCAGTACTGTGTGGTTCTGATTGATGGTGGTATGAGTCTCCACACACGGCATGGTTGTACGTGGTTACTGGGGTCAAACCTGGGCCCTTGCAAGACAGGCACTGGAACTAATGAGCTAAATCCCTGACCTAGGAAACTATGTTTTTAATGAAGCCTGTTATATGTTACAGATAAATACCAAAGCAAAAGTGGATTGTATCAGTAACTATTAAGTGACTACACCTCCTTCTGAAGGTTTGCCTTGTGCTATGTGCCTCAAAAAACCGACAATCATTTTTGATGATATTTTGTGTGTATGTCTCCAGGACAGTTTCTGTGATTCCTTCCCACTTACTCAGTGAGGTAAGTCCTAAACCCCAGGTTGTCAGAAAAAAAAAATCCACTATAAATCTGGATAAAAGGGTGACAAAAGTATATAATAAATTTGCCAACCTTCCTATTGTGAAAAATACTAGAATTGGCCCATGGACTCTACTGCTAAGAAATTTAATGTAATTACTTTTTATGGTATTGTGTAGACTCTACAGCCCTGGCAAGATTCTTATTATAACTATGTTGGAGTAAATTAAGACCTAAGGATTCTGTCTTCTTTAAGAATATGACCACTTCCAAAGGAATACAGTTCATATCTACTTGGTTTAGCAAATTAACAGAAGGATAACAATGGTTATAGGAAAATGTAGCAGTGAGGTCTGGCACTAAATGTCTAGTGTAGAACATTTTCCTCAGGGAGAATGCTGAGCAGCAGGATTGTAGGGTGGGGATCCTCGAGTGTTTATGAATCACTCAGGGAGGTTGTTAAAGTACAGATAGCAATTTAGGAGGCCCAGAGTGAACCTAAAGATTCTACATCTCATAAACTTCTGAACAATCTCGGTTTTGCAATCTTCAGATCACACCTTGAGAGTAGCTAAGTTGAATGGATAGGGAAAATTCATGAGTCGGATCAGTCTTCTGAAGAAGTCCCTATAGATTTTAAATGTAACTATATGGATAGTCTCTCTGGTCAGATTCCTGAAAATCACAAGTTGAGCATGATGACTACATTTTAGGACAAATTTGGAATAATAATTTGACAATGGTCTTCCAATTTGTGTGTTTTTTCAGCTGGAGAAAATTCACAGTATAAGAATATTTCTCGAAAATAAAAAATTTCTTTTTCTCTATTTCAAGTTGGTTAATTAAAAAAGGAATTTGATTCTGTACTCCAATTTTATTTTCTTTAAATTCAAAAACAAGGTCTAGAGAGTCCTCAAAAGACTAAAAATAGAAATTCCATGTGATCCAGCTATTCCCCTTTTGGATGGTTGCCCAAGGAATTAAAGACACCACAGTACTGTGGAACATGCATACTCGTGTTTGTAGCAGTACAACTTAAAATACCTAAGTCTTGAAAATAGCCTATATGCCCATCAACAGGTAAATGGATAACAAAATGTGTACATATACAGTGGAGTACTACTTAGCAATGAATAAGGATAAAGGACTTATGTGTCAGATAAGGGATATATCCTGAAACTATAACCCTAGATGGAATACATCAGACACAAATGATTAATAGTATATGGTTTCTCTTATATAAGAAACACAAAGCATAAATAATTTAAAGCACTAAAGAAAAGAGAGAGGATAAGAAATGAGCTAGACCTTTTAGATATGGGAAGGAGATATAGGGATGGAGTGCAGGCAAAGGAATATAAAATAGATTCAGATAAGACATATATATGTGCCAACTTCCCACAATGAGTACAGTAACTATGTAATGCAAATATATGCTAATTTTAAGAAATAAACTTTGTAGCACTTTCTAAAAACCATAGGAAAGAACCACTGAAGTTCTTGTCTCAAGAAATTGGGGTCTCTGTTAGTGGCTACTGAACCAATGAGATCTTCAGATTTTATTTCTCTCAGCTATGGAATGGACAGAGATGTCAGCTAAGATGTCAGTCAACGGTTTCCACTAACAAGTCTGGAATATATTTTAATTCATCAGGGAAAATTATCTTTGCATACAGAGGCAGAGTTTTAAATCAAGTTTATTTTTGCTTATTTTGTGAATCTCAAAGGTACAAGAGTTAGATGTCCATGTATCATTATTTAGTTGCCCTTGAAATCTTTCTGAGAAGCTTCAGGTCCATGATACTGGGAGCTTCCTACTGCTCCCTGGACCCAAGTGACAGCTGGTCCACATATTAACAGGAATATTAGCATATAAGAGCTTAAGCCTAAAATACTCAATTCATAATTTTATATTGAGTTTATGCCCTATCAGAATGGTTAACCACCATTCATTTTCATTTTTGGAAGGTTGGCTATTTTGAAAATAAATTTTTTAAAAGAAAAGAATATTAACAATCCAAATATATTGATTTTCTCATGTAAGGCTTTTTCTGTTCATGATATTCCCTACAATAAACATGTTAGGGAGCTCTTTTATTTGAGAACTGTAGACAGAGGTTACAATTAAGTGTGGCATAAGTCCTTTTGAAAACCACCAAAGGAAATGTAATCGCAAACTTCACCCTACCTTTTATCAGAGCTGTCTTTGTCATGTTTGAAGCCTATGGCAGGGATTAAGGAGATCCAAAACCTCACTGTAAAGTGAGAACAGTTGAAAGAGAAGGTTCATTTTTTTTTTTTTAAACTACTATTTGAATATAAGAAAGTGTCTTTTCTGGGTTCAGTTGAAAATAGAGTGAAAGAGTGTAATCCTAGCTCAAGAGATTTTGTTTTAAAATCCTGATTCAGTTAACAAAACAAAAGGAACTGAAATGTATGGATGCACAGAAAGCACCCCCCCCCCGCCACCTTCACCTATCAACCCTTGCAACTTCCGCCCAGCCAATGTTTTAATGTTATCTTCCTAAATTTACTTCAGTTATTTTTATACTTCAGTTTTGCTCTTAATAATTTTTCCAGGGGTTTTCAAGAGGAATGATACAAAAAAGCATTCTCCTAAGTATAATAAACAGGCTCTTTCATAGGTTTGTTTTTAGAAAAATGTTCTGCCATATTTTTAGTTCAGCACAAGATGGAACCCGCAACACTTGAAAGCACTTGACTAGTTCTTCCAAACTCTGTCTTGTTTTGCTGTGAGCAGCTGTTGATTAACTCCTGTGACACAGTTGATCAAAAAGCCAGTTATAAAGTAGTAAAAAAAAAGAGTTAATGTTTATCTTATAATTATTCTCATTGTGTGTGTTTTTCACATATGGGCAAACATTGACTTGTAGAGTGTTTTAAAGAAAATACATGAAGTTAGAAAAATATCAATATTTAAAAAAGGAATTGCTATATACCATGTCTTTATAGAATGATTAGGATGCTTGGAAAATATCCAGGGGACCAAATACATACATATGAACACAAAGAAACATCCTAAGAAACTAGGATACACAGAAACACACAAATATTTACACAAACACACACACACATATAGGCATTATATATGCATTCACATACACATATAAACATACACATACACACATATTCATACATGGATACATACTTCTCCTAGGGCAAAAGATAGACCCTAGGCCCAGGTCCCACATACCACACATTATTTCAACTGCTTCTTATCTGATCTCATTTAATTCTTGCTGATGCTTTAAAAGTGTCACCGATGATAAAACGAGGGCTAAAATAATTTGGCAAAGATCACACAGCCAGCCATTCTTGGAAATGGGTTTAAAGTCTTTTTGTTCTTTCAAAATTTCTTATACACTGAATTGTATTTCAAACATAAAAAAAAAAAACCTCTAAACCAGGACAATAGAAACTAAGAGATAAAACCAAGAGATACAGACCGTGATGCTTTTGATTAGGAGAGAAGAAGCCATCCTAGGACTTTGTTTGAGGCTTGGTGAGATTGAATCATGGATGTACTTAAAGCAAATCTAAGTAAACCATACAAAATTGGACTTTCCTACAGATTGCCAGAAGTCAATAAAGCTGTGAGTTATTTACAGTGCGATATGAAACAGCATGCAGAAAGAAAGGAGGGAGATGCATTAGACAAAGTCTGCTGAGGCAATTTTCTTTAGAGAGCCTCATGTACAGGAGCCTTGGAGAGGGAGCGGTGTCATCACCGACTCTTGAGAGAGTCTCTTGGTGATAAGACATGCTGAACACAACTAAAGGCAGCCTTTCAAGTCCAGACAGCCATGCTGAACTACAGCAGACCCACTTACTGTTAAAATCTCTCTGAAAAATACTCCATTTGTTTACCGAAATTTGCTCACACTTATTGAGAAGCATTTTTCTTCACTTATCTGAATGTGACAATGAATCAAAAGTATTTTGTCTTCTGTTACCAGAGGTGATAATGGAGAATCTCAGATCCTCACTAGAGGATGGAAATTGTCTTTCTGCTGCTCTTGAGAGCAAAGGATAATTTTTTCTAAGTAAAAATCCTTTCCTGAGGAGCTGCATTAACAAGGTCCACAGCAAAGGGTGGTGCTTGACTGCTCTAATTATTTCAAGTCCACAGGTGAGATGTTCTCTTTGTCATGGCCTCTGCTGAAGAGATCCTTCAAGTGACCTGGAATCCCACCTTCATTTGTTATTTTCATGAGACATGGTGCTCTGTTCTTTGTTTTGGGCTTCTGCAAAAACATGTTCGCTTCATCTGATACGATCTGATGTGACAGAAGAAGTGTGTCTGGAGATAGTGTGCAGCCTTCTGCTCACCTCAGGGAGGTCTACAACTTGTAGGACACAGACTCTTGTCCAGTTTTGAGAGGGAAGGACTTCGTGTTCCTTGAGAAATCTAGGAACAGATTCTCCAGTTCCTGTCAGGAGTGCTTGGTTGAGGTGTGTTTTTTCCCCCCAATACTCCTCAAATTATTAAGTGTTCAGGCCTACACGTATTATCCCTAGGTCTGAACACAGGTGTTAAACAGATTCATCTTTTCACTCTTTTCTTTTGAGATAAGCTCTTGATTAGTCACTAAATTGCACAGAGTGGGCTCAAATTTATAATCCTTTTACTTCAGTTTATGAGAGTGCTGGGATTACAGGTTTATAGGCATGCACTACTATACCAATTCATCTTTTCACTTATTAGTTGAAGAAATTTACTGAGATTTTTTTTAACTATTCAAATATCAAGCTAATTTACTTTTATTTTATTTCCTTTATTTATTTATTTATTTTTCTTTTGTGGTACTGGAGCTTGAACCTTGAGCTTATGCACACTGAGTACTCTGCTACCAAGATACACACTATTTCTATTATTATGTTTTGATTCACTTTGAGACATAGTGTCACTTAGTCACCTGGGTTGGCCTTGAACTTGTAATGTTCCTGAGCTAGCTTTTCAACTAGCTAAGATTGTAGACATGTGCCCCTGTTTTTCGTCTCTTAAACCTTTCCTGGGTAATTGATCCCAGAAAGCTGCTCCTGTCCCATAAAGCAGGAGATATGAAAATATCAGTAGTATTGAATTCACTGCAATTTTTCAATGTGATTCTGATCATTTACACAAAACATTTTGACTGAACCTTTTGTTAATATCAAGGATTTTTCTAGACATCAAGGAAACAGCACAACAAGGAAGCATTTGAATCTCTGCCCTCCCACAGATTGCTCTCTAGAATAAGGAAATGGGAAATCAGTAATCAAAATATACAGTATAAGAAAGAGGTAGAAGAAATACAAGCAGGTGGTGCTAAAAGACAGAGTAGCCAAAGGAATCATAAGACAAAGGTCACTGCCAAGGTGACCTTATGCAGATCAAGGACACTAGGTGAGCAGGATGTAAGCAGTCTGAGCAAGGGATGATCACACAGAAACTCTTGGAGGAAGAAGGAAGCATGGCATGATTTAGCAGGACAGTGTGGCTAGAGTTAAGTTTGAAATCATGTGATCATAGTAGAACATACTAGTCCTTGGCAATATTAGGATTTTACTCCTAGTAAGATAGTGACTCATGGGAAGATTCTGAGTAGATGCCACAAAGCTCATTTTTAGATTCTCTGGGAACTTACTGAAGGAAAGTTAAAACAAAAGAAAAGTTAAAACAAAAAGAAAAGTTAAAACAAAAGAAAAATCAGTAGAATATTCCAAGTGTAAGAATTGATTAAAATCTAGATTTTAATTCAATTAAAACACATGACTTGGCTCTAATTATAGCCAAGTCATATGAACCTTGAACCAACCAGATCTGAGCAGACAGGTTATGAATTACGGGAAAAAATGAAAAACTTGAAATGATTTCACCTCTTCTGGAAAAAAAACACAGTAAGCACAGACTCTCACCCTTTGAAATAGATACAGTGGAAAGATTAAATTCTGAGAAAAATATTGTATTTCTCTTTGGCAATTACAGTTTACACAAGATGGGGTAAGAAAAAAAGCTTATGAGTATAGAAAGTAGAGATCAAATTCAGAGGCATAACTTACAGATATTATTTAAAGCTACAGAGAAAAAAAAAGATCTCACGGGCTTGAGCATAAACAGTAAAAGAGCCTAGATCTAAGATGTAAGAGTTCTTAATCCTTAAAAATCAGAAAGCTGAGAATAAAACAGAAATGGAAACCAAAGAAAAGAAAAAAAGCAGGAAAGTGTTCTGGGCTAGATACCACGTGACTTGGGTATTCACAGAGTATTCACTGGGGGAGCCATTACTGTAAAATGTTGTGAATGTTCCACAAAAATAGGGATGGAGAATTAGCCAGTTTCTTACCACTGACCTTAACAATAGTATAGAAAATATTATTTATGTAGCTCTTGTACTCCTTTTCCTCTAAGCTTATCTTCTATAGACCATCAAAACTTTGGGCTAGTGTTGTGGCTTACTGGTGCCTTGCCTCCTTGGCATGCACAAGGTCCTGAGTTTGATTCCTGGGACCACACACACACACACACACACACACACACACAAAAAAAAAAAAGGAAGGAAAAAGAGAGAAAGAGAGAAAGAAAGAGAAACAGAGAGAAAAAAGAAGGAAGAAAGGAAAGAAAGAGAGTGGGAGAGAAACAAAGTAAGAAAGAAAAGAAAGAAATAATAAAAGAACAGTCCAATTTCAAAGTTATTTTCACTGATGTGTCTCAAATTCAGAACATCATTTTTCCTACCATTGATATTTCAATAAAGAGAGCAGGTGACTTCTCAGGAAAGCCCACTTCCTTCCATTGTTAATACATGGCATCAGATGAAAATAATAGAACAATAAACCTTTAAAGCTTCTAGGTCGATTTATGTTACCACCCTGGCAGCAAGTGATACAACATTCCCATCACTCCCCAAAACTTCATTGTGTCTGTTGTGGTCAGTACCTTAATCTACCCCAGAAACTGAAAATCACTTATCATATTTTTTCTCTGTATTTTTCTCTTTTTTCTATAATATCTTACAAGTGGAATTGTTCATTTCATTAGCTAAAAATTGCTTCATGGGTAATTCTGCCACAAACTGAATTTGAAATATTTAAAGGTATCTTTTTCTCTTGCTGCAGCACTGGATCTGAAGAGAGTCTTAAAGATCCCTAAATAATCTGCCCTGACCTCAGTGTTAGAACTGACTTAGCTCCAAGGAGTTTATTCAACCATTGATTCATAGCCCATTTATACATTTATTAATTAAATATGTATTGTTTCAAATAGTAGTTGGAACTCTTCATGGATAGGCAAAGACTAACAAAACATATTCCTATTTTTCAATATTCAGTCATATATCCGCTCATGTTCTGTCTTTCACTTAGTATGGGACCAGTATCTGGGATGATCTTTAATCAAGTGTTGATTTCTTGAAAATATGGCAGAAACATCACTTATAATGACACAATGTTGATTCTCTGTGGCCCTAAATTTAGCAGCAGTGTTTGAATATGAAATTCATATTCTTTTTCTTTGTTTCAAGTTTTCTTGGTAGCATAGAAGTATATTTCCGGTGTTTTCTGTCTCATGTACCTTTAAGCATATAAAATTATACATTTGGCTTCGTGCCAGTAACACGGGCTGACAGGATATAAAATCCTGGGGATAATGGAGCTCTAGCTATTTCTTCTTCAAGAATTTTTTTTTTCAAACTGAGCCAGAAACTGAAAAGACAAAAGCAACTGGGACAACTGAGTGACACAGAACAAAGAAAAATCATGTTTCCTTCTATAACAACACAATAACTAAGATTCAAGCTTTAATATTAATGTTTTCTGTTACAGTTAAGCTTTAAAGTTAATGAAATTCTCATTTATATGCTGATCTAGGGACATGAATACCAGGTTGCAGATGGGAATAAAGAAATGGGAATAAAGAAAATGGAAGAAAAGAAAGGGAAAAGCTGCTATAGAGTTTAATGCACCTACGTATATACCCACATCCGAGAAGGGTAACATGAAATAAACTATGAATTTTTTTATGAAGTGACCTTTTGAAAGGAGTTCATACTATTCATCACTTTCCCATGACATAGCCTAAGATTTTTTTTTTTTAAATAAAAGGTAGCCTCTTGTTTTGGAAATAATGAATGACCTGTTTACTGCATTACAAAATATGTTGTTTTATTCAAGAGACCATAAGAACAAAACAAAGAAAAAAGTAACAGTAAAAAAGGGAAAATAACAGTCTTGGGAATAAAAAATGCATTCCATCCATTTTGGCACCAGACTGACTATTACAATGCTGCCACCGGGCAGGATTTTAAACGTATGCCCTTTTCAGCATACAATTTTAATACAGAAATTGACATATTGGGTATGCAGCACATATTAGAACATTGCTCTTTCTGCTGCAGATGTGTTTGATTGACCTTGAATGAATGTCTAGACGTATCTTTAGTGTCCTTTTTTTCCTAGCTGCAATTCACCTACCTTCATATTTAAGTATTGTTCCATCATTTACAACATGCACTCTTCTTAAGTGGCAGCTGCAAGTGTATTTCAGCAGGCATTACACAAAACACAGAGTAATATCCTCAATGTAAAGGAGACCTGGAGCTGCACAAAAATTTAGTTCTGCTGATACAACTGATACAGCTATATTTCCTTTACAGTTCCAGAAAATACGACATTACAAAGCAACTAATATATACTGAAAACAAAAATAGAAGCTAAATGAGTCTTGTCTTTAGAGTCAGTATATTTTATTATTAGACATTCAGTCTCGGGCTACACTGGAAAAAACTTGAAGCAAATGAAGGTCTGTTTTCTTTTCTCCAAGAGGACATCTCATTAACATTAATAGAAACTATGCCCAGAAAGGTCCATTAACATTAATGGAAGCTATGCATAGAAAAAGCTGTAGATTTTTTTATTTGTTTGTTAAGAAGGTTATCCATTGGCTGCCTGTTCTAAAAAGAGAGGGTGGGAAGATACTAATCACATTTCACCTCATTTCTTTAAAATATATATTGAATTAAATTATATTCAGTGAATCCTGAGTTGGAAACAGTGCAAGAAAACTTAAGCTGCAATAATATTTACTCTTCCAATAAAGCAGTGGCTTTCACAAAGCATGTGTCTCGGTGAAAGTCACTGGGCAAGTTATATGACCACGGTTCTCATGAGTATCCTCTTCAAGCTTGTAATTAGGCTGTCTGCCAGAAGTTGAAATGATTAGTAGTAAATATAAATTTAATTGCTTTGCTTTGTGGTTCCCCAACTCACTCTTGGTTCTTGAATCCACTGGGAAGATAATATGAATCACAAGCTTTCAACAAGACATATGAAAATAACAGAATTTCAACTAAACTGTAACAGCACATTAAAAGGAGAATGCAAAGCAGAAAAAATTCTTTAGAATTCATTTCACTTTTGCACAAAAGTACTGCTCTAATGTTAAAATTATAAGCAAAATTCAAAGCATTATTCAATTATGCATTGCTTAAAAAGTATAAGAACCTGATGAAAATAATGCTTTAAAAAGTTGTGTGTGATAAGGTGAAAGGGGACAATGTTGAGATTGTAACAAAAAAGTAAGGAAACAAATTTTATATATATGGGGGTGGTAGGGTGGGTGGGGCTATGGGAAAAAATGAGAATTAAGTTGTGTCTTATACTGGTACAAATCCCCATTATGGAGTGCAAGCATGATGTGTATATTTAATGTACCAATAAAGATAATTTAAAAAAAAAGTTGTGTGTGTGCATGCATGTGTGTGTGTGTGTGTGTGTGTGTGTGTGTGTGTATAAACAGAAATAAGATTAAAGCAAAGTTAGATTTTAAATAAATTTTTGTCTAGTTTTGGCTTGCTTAGAGTTGAATTCCATAAAATTTACCAGTATTTTCTCATCTTTATTCATATCCCCACCAAGACGCCCCATGAAACTTGAAACAGATGTTGTTAATATTTTCTCTTCTGGATACTTTGCCATCCATATTATTACCACTCCTTATGGGGATAAAGAAACAGAATGCAGTCAAGATGAGTCTAATGCTGTAGAATGATGATGACTGAGTGAAATGGGAGACCTTTGTGCTTTGTTTTTGATCCCACCAAAAAGAGCTCCTAAGTCTTAAATAGTAGTGAAATATTCTTTCACTTTTTATTCAATGTACAGGAAAAGTCAGACACAGTAAAAAGAGGAAGACTCAAGAAAAAGAGGAATCATTTCTAGTTGAGCCTGACAGAAAAACTTCTAAGTCCCAAAGAACACAAAGGAAAAATAGGGTGAGTAGAAAGAAGTTCCCCCTTGATTAAACTCCCCTGTTACTTTGCCTCACCTCTGCCACTTTGTCACAAATTTCTTCACTCATCACTGCATCCTATGTAAAAAGTTGAATAACCAGGGATTTGGGCAAGAGAAGAAAACGTAATACATACAGTTTGATCAGACATTTAAAAAGCTAGTAGGCTGAGCAGAGAGATCTTTGAGCTTTATTGTGAGAACGCAGTGTTTCTTGTTCAACTTTGCCTGGCACATGACTGGAGTTGAAATTGAAAAGATGGAGAAGAGATTGGTTATGACAAAGCTTAAAGAAATGGAAAGAGAGAAGAAACTCAAGGAGACATGATAGTAACTATTGCCTCCTGCTAAGTTCTTTTTGAGTTCGTAACATATATATTCTGATGCTTTATCGAATGGGGTTAAATTAGCCTTTTGCTTTTGAAAATTTCCCAATTCAATGAAAAAAGTAAATAGGAAATGTGTGGGTGGGATGTTGGGTATCTCACCATCTTTGGCAGTGAAGTGTAGGGTTTACATTACAAATGTTTACACAAATATTTACATCAGTGGAATTGGAAGACAACCTGTCTCTTAAGGAAATAAAGGAGTACTTTCATTATGAGTAAAATTAATCTCATTCAGATTCTTGAATGCAGCTGATGCTCAAAAAGAGCACCCTGGGACAATATGAATTGTTTAAAATCAAAGACATATAATAAGTATGGTTAGATACAGTTATCATTAGCAGCAAACCAGACTGAAGCAAACTAATCCTCAAGGTGGTAAAACTCAAAGGAAACCCTTTCAATTTTGTGGTCTATTGGCTGATACCACAAAAGCTAAACAAGCAAAGAAAATTATCCTATCCAAATATCTCATTTTTACCATACTTAATTTGAATAATAAGATAATTTTTCTTGGGGTTCACTTGCTGTAAAACTAGCAGGAAGCAAAGTCAGCTTTTTTACTCCAAGCTCTTGTATTACCGCTGCTTAAACTAAATAACTGAATATAGTTCTGACTATTCCACAAACATTCTTTTACTTAAATTGGATGCAATTTAGTAAAGCAAGATAGTGAGAAGCCTAATGCCTTGGCAGATTTCCTCTGGAATATAATAAAAAGAATAGCATTTCTCAGATATAGAAAATAAAATTAGACAACACTAAATTCAAATTTATCTATGAATATTGTATTAAAATAAAATAATTGCTAGATATCTAGTAAGGGATGAGAATTAACAGATTAAAGGATATTTCTATTTTGTTTGAACAGTATGCTAAATTTTATAGAGGCTATGGAAACAAAGTAGATGTCCAATTTGGCTGCTCAGTCAAGGTCATCTTACAATTCACCATTTGAAAATTAAAGAATGTCTATTTGGGGCTATATTAGGAAGATGTACTGGCTTGGTGTCCACAAAGCCTCTTTGGCCATCTATACACATCTGAACCAAGTACTGAGAAAATGCTCATTTTCCTACAAGGGATAACTTGGCCATGCTATTTTAGAATACTTGCTTGAAGTCCGTAAACATGTTTAAAGTTCCTCACAGATGAAATGGTCTGTATTCTCCATATAAAGCGAGTAGCCCCAACATTAAAGGTAGACACTCAAATGAAAAGTTTTTTTCATCTGTCCTTCACTAAACCTACATGTAAACTGTCCTCCCATTTTAATAGACAGGGAGCTTGGGTTTAGAAGTGGTAGGTTAAGTTTCCCCAGGTTTTACATCTTTTCCTGCTCTTGCTCTGACATGCTAGAAGACTTCCTGTGGGAAATGGGAAGGGGACAAAACTAGAACCTTTGTGTTAGGTTCTAGGCTCCCATGAGTCAACGGCACATGGGTGAAGTTATTTTAAATATGCATAAATGAGACTTAGAGAAGCAGAGGTTGGGCCTGATCTATGCTACTTTGGGGAGCAAGACCCAGGATCCCAGCCTGCCACATCTTTTATTCCAGATCCAAAATGGCTACACCTTTCATTCGGCACATTCTAAAAGACCCAGGAGGCCAACAATAGTCATAGAGAAGTTATGTCAGTGAAGATCCCGCAGGGCAGGACCCATGTCAGGAATAGTCTTTGAGAAGCTAAGCATACCCAGGTGCAACTCTGCCCTGAAACATCACAGCATGTTTTGACCATTTAATCTCTATGCTATCAGAGGTGAAGACAAGAGCTAGTCAAAAATCCATCTGCAGGCCAGATGGCCTGGTAAGTTTTGACCTTACAATTTCCAAACAGGATCATTCCCAACAATTTCCTTTTTCCATCTGCAAGATATTTCTAATGGCCGGCTGTAAGAAGAGGTCAAAGCTTCCTTCATCCCCTTGTTCAGCACATGAAGGTAGATTTGAAAAGGGTCAAAAACAGCAGGTGGCAGAGCTTTTCATATTATACTCCATCTCTGCCTCAGAGGTAGAGAGGAATGTCAACTGAACCAAACAGAATCCCCCAAACAAAAACTACGAAGTACTCTAGGGCGGTACCAAATGGGAAGTTCTAGGTTCCATAAAGTTCAACTTTCTCTGTTGTTCTCTTCATTAACCATGTATGTGTTCATTGGCATTATGAATTCCAAAAAGCCTTCATGTTCACTTACTGTCTGCGCAGTGTTTTGGAAACCCTGCTTGATGTCTCTTCTACAAGGAGACCTGAAAAAGTGGCCACCATCTAATGCAGTGGCTTGAGGATTCAGCGACATAGAACCTTGGATATTCCCTTTCCAGATCTCATGACTAACATTTAATAACAAATTAAACAAACTCTTTGTGCATGAATACAGCCCATTCCATTTAATATAAATATATCTTTAATGGTATTATTTTTAAAAGTTCATTCCTTATAGAAGCCATGCTGAGCATTTCTGGAACCCAGTTTGTTTGTAGAGCACCCCATACTCTTTGGAAGCAGATATTCAATAGAGTACACTACCCATTCCTGCAATATTCTGAGATAATGCGTCATTCATCTATTTGAATCCCACCAATAGAAACTTAAATACTGGTGTCATTGTCATGAATAAAGAATTCAAGGTCTTCTTTGACAAATTCCTACCTTGAATATATAATGAAGCTCAGTGTTATAATCTCAGTCCAACCTCAGTACTGAACTATCCAGCTACCACTTCTCAATTCAGGAGGCAAGATGGGCATCCCATAGGAATGACTGCTGCAGAGGACAAGGACTTGCCTTGTACATTTCTGTGATCTCTAAAGTGCTCTGCACAGAACTGACACCAAGTTCGATAAATGTTACTTCTATAAAGGGAGAAATGTTCTGTTGCCTCTTCTGGTGCTGTACAGTTTACATCTTCAAAAGCACTTTATTCACATTAATTCAGCTATTTACATTTTGCTGATGGGTAAATGGCTGGAGAGGCTAAATGGGCTCTTAAAGGCCAGAAGGAGGAAACCCTGCCTGTCAGGAGTAGAAATTTACAATTGCTGATTACTGGTCTTATGTTCCTGGATTTTTTTCAAGGGAAAAACAAAAACAATAAATAAAAAGGACAACTAATCTCTAACAAAAGTTCTGTAAGGTAGGTAATTCCACCATCAGAATAATAAAAAATGCTTAAAGAGACAAATGCATTAAATAGTCTCAACTGCTTAAAGGGACAGGCATAAACAAAAGTTATTTCTGTCGCAGTTTTCAGTGTGTGCATGTATTTGCCAATAATTTTGATATACACTGCAACACAAAATGACTTCTATTTGGAATTCTAAAATAACTTTCAGGTGCTAAGTGCCAGTTATACAGAAATTGAAATACATTTGACCTGAAGCTTATTTTGTGCTTGCAAACTGTACTAATTGTGCAGATTCAATGGCAGTTGCAACATCAGAATTTCAAAATAGACACTAAAGCAATTAAAAAAATCTATAGATTCCTGCTGCAAATTAAATTCCACATAGAAATTGTCAGGTGGTACAGTTCTGCTTTTCATACACTTCTTTACCAGATAGTCTATGTCTCCATTGTCGTGCATCAGCTCTCAGCTGTGTTTTCTTACATTACTCAGGGGCCTTGATTTTCTCTAAGTAGTTATTTAGAAAAAAATGCAAAAAGGTCTAGAGTGGACAAATCCTCCAAACAAGGACATTGGCAATTAAGACCCACATTAAAAAGACCAGAATTCAGTGGGCTGGGGTTTGAGAATG
Source organism: Petromus typicus (assembly GCA_004026965.1). Lineage (NCBI taxonomy): Eukaryota > Metazoa > Chordata > Mammalia > Rodentia > Petromuridae > Petromus > Petromus typicus. Next base: position 13,419 of record PVIR01010401.1, on the reverse strand, counting down.
CTGTTTGGACAATCTGCAGATAGTAAATCTTTGTGTCTAGCTAGGGCTTGAACTGTCAAGGGCCTGACATACAAAGTTTAAAGATGGAGAAGAAGAGAAGCAATGGGAGGAGATGTGGAAATGATCAGAGTGGGTTACATGCCATGTATTCATTTGTCTGTGTAAGGGAAGCAAAGACAAATAACACAGAGAACGTTGCTGAAGAAGAGGCAGCTCCACAAAGGACTGAGATTTACAGGATGTCTTTGTACTTAAGGTTAATAAGGTGGTTAGAGAAGGCTTAGATATAGCCTGCGGTATGATTTCTAACAAGTGGACAGCCACGGTTGTAGAGAAGTCCTAAAGAGCAGTTAACATAAGAACACTTGTTAAATCAGCAAAATCAAGGAGAATTTTCCAGGAAAAATAATAGAGATGAAAAATGTAGGTGAAGCAGATGACGTGATGGCACACCACACCACATTTGTGTTCCGATCAGCCTGCAAAGAATAGCATTACAAAACCCAGAACAAACACAGCTGATATATACCTGGCAGGTAATTGCTTAAACACCAGCAGAGAAGGATGTCTAATGTGTTTTTGATTAGACAAGTGGGGTCCCCTCTATGGACACAGAGTTCTGTGGGACTTCTGACAGTTCTTAGACTCTGAACAAAGGCAGTAATTCAAGATAAAAGCTCATAAACCAGCTGGTTTCCTGACAATGAAAACTAAACTGAAGACATGGACAGGGATAAGAAAACTTCTTTTATTGCCAAAGTAAGAAAAAGTTTTGCTTGAGAAGTCCTTATAGCCACGTAATTCCTCAAGAACTGAGTTCTAAAATAGGAAAAAGTTCTTAGGTATTAGTTGGGTTGATAATTACTGTTAACAGATATGAATAATGAGACTTTCAGGAATTATTCTCCCAAATCATACACCTATGGAACCAAGTGAAAACTAGGCCTATCTCTCTGCTTGCATCTAGACATCCTATTTGATGTGAAAACCTCCAATGAAGCAGAACATCTAATGAAAACTAATTAGGGACAGGTACAGCTGAGACCTTCTGTAAGGCCCTGAAGAGGGTGTATCTCTTTCACTTGCCTGGTTACATGAATATAACCAAACATGAAGTCTGAATGGAATGGACAGACCTTTTCTTCTGTACTCGGAATGGCGAGCCCTTAAACGTGGAAACTCCATATAGCCACAGCCAAGACTCACAAGGAGTCTCAGCCTAAAGTCACAGTCATAGAATATCACTGGAAAATCATCAGTGTGGTCTATATTACTTGAACTATAATAACTTTTTTTGAAAAGCATAAAAAAATTTAGAGGAATAGCTGCCAACAAAAATCAAAAGCAACCAGAAAAAAAAATCAAAACGCCAAGGGAACATAAGAGGGCTTCCCTTACTGCATGAGTAACAGGTGCATGGTGTCAATTTTGTTACAGCCGTAAAGGGATTTTCCAGAAGTCTGTTCAAGAAAGACTTCAAGTGACATACAACCCAATGAAACTTCTTTATAACATCAGTGTCCTGTGACAAACAAGCATCATATAGGCTCCAGATAATGGACTACAAGCCGTTAGTGAAACTGTATTAAGAAAATCTCCCCATAATTTGGAAAAGCATTTTGATCCAAGGAAGGTTGCTTGTTGATCACCACCTGATCCAAAAGAGCAGAAGTGGAAAATAAGAGTCAGGCAGACTCCAGGCTTTAAGCATATGGGGTGAAGCTGACATTGGACCTCAGAGGCCACCATAGCTCATCCCCTTTGCCTTTCCACCCGGTACAAATACAGCCCTTTTCCCTCTAAATCTCACAGCTGTACATCTTACTTGGTGAAGTCTATTTTACACCCACAAATTCCCTCTCAGGTTGCATATTTTCTGAAGTCATCATTGATGAAAGACTCTAATAGCATTAGAAAACCCTGAAATAACACAGCTGATATATACCTGGCAGGTAATTGCTTAAAACACCAGCAGAGATGGATGTCTAATATATTTTTGAAAATCTAAGCAGCAGATGGCAGTTCACCATGTTAGCCTTTTCCCCTTCTCTGGTAATTCCAGGATGGTCATTTGAGTGTTTCAGGTAAGAATACAAAAGTATTAATGTTGGAATAAAACGTGACCTTTCTTCAACAGCCTCTCTTTGGGATTCTAGAGCCATTACTCACAACTTCCAGGCAACAGGATGTAAATGCTCTGCTATTACAGATCAGGTTGCATTCTTGATGGCACCAGATTTACTGATTACTCTTGTATGATAAATATTGATGTTCTGTATTAGATGCTAGAACAAGTAATACAATAAGCCAGAAGCAGCTAGCTGAAAACATTTTCCTGCAAGCAACCACAAAAGGATTTAAGGCACAGAAAAAAAAAGGAAGATAAGACTAGAAGATTTTAGAAGGAATCTCATCTACAAACACTGCCATAGGAAAATAAGTGTTGATTTTTTAAATTATCTTTATTGGTACATTAAATATACACATCATGATTGCACTCCATAATGGGGAGTTGTACCAGTATAAGACACAACTTAATTCTCATTTTTTCCCATAGCCCCACCCACCCTACCACCCCCATATATATAAAATTTGTTTCCTTACTTTTTTATTACAATCTCAACATTGTCCCCTTTCATCTTATTTTACATTGAGCATTTTCTGTTTCACAATATATAACATACAATGCTAGGACTCATTTACATCTTCATTTTCTCATACCAGAGAAAAGATGCGATATGTATCTATCTGTGCCCTATTTATTTCACTTATGAGGATATCCTCAAGGTATGACCATTTAAGTAGAAATGATTCAAACTTATCATTTTTTATGGTGTTGATTTTTTTTGATAGAGTATAAACAAGTTGCCTACTAATGTTTGATCAAAGTAGAAGCTATGATTATTTTGATTGCAATATTTTAAGCTTTGAAGTAGGAAGGATATTTATGGTTTTGCTAATTGGTTTGAACTAAATAACCCTATTGAGGTAATAAAAATATTTTTGGAAGAAAACTGAGACATAACATGGATAAGGTAAACTTTACATTTAATCTTTGCCAACTCTGCTCTGTATTCTACGTAGATGCTGACCATGTCCATGAGGAACAAATAATTCACGAGTACAACCAGGGAGTTGTTTTACTTTTCCTACCTTCCACTCTTCAGTGCAATACATTTTTATTCTCTTCTCATTTTCTTCAACATTATCTCCTTGTCAGGAAGAATTAAAGGAATAACTGGTTAGAATGTTACTCTCCTCATTAAGTTCTGTCCTCGTGAAATCATTGATTCAATTATGAAAATTTCAGCACAGTTCTAGAAGGACAACACTTTTTTATTGTGAGGAGATGAAGGAAGTTGAATATGGCTGGATTATATGGAGAGAATATATAATTTCTTGAAAATAATAAAGTATTCAAAATAGTTGGGCAATGTTCTCAAGCTAAGGCATGAGTCAATTCTAAATGTCTATTCAAGAAATTCCGAATACAAGTTGTCTTAATCTACTTTAATATGGTTAAAATATTTCTGTCTCTGGGATCCTAGCTCATGGTATCTCATCATAATAACCTTTGATTAAATCTATTAGTAAGGCACCATCTCTAGCAGGCATGTGCTATGTGTCCTCTGCTACAGAAAGTGGGACAAAGGGCTTTGATGCACTTTGGGTTACTTCTAGCCTTTTGCTGTAGCTTTAAGGAAAAAAAGAAAGAAAACCCTCTGACCTAATCAGGCACGACAGGCCTGAAATCCTATGTGCAAGCTGAGCCTCTAACTTGTATTATTTTTACTGTCTAAAATACATTAACTGGTAGATTGAATAAATAAAACCATAATATATTTATTTCTTATGGCACCAATAAATACACACAGAAACCTACCAGAATAATATAGGACAACCCATTTATACTTACCTAGGAATAGAGAAATAACCCACTTGACATTTGAAGAACCACAGAGAATAATCAACCTAGAAGAATTTCTTTCACTTTGCTTTTTGGTACTGAAAATATTAAAACATTTCTGGCATGTTATAAGTAAAATCATACACCTACGAACATCTAGAAAAGATTTAGCATTTTCAGTTGAGGATTTGGCTTTGATAACTTTGAAAGAGAAAAACTAAACTTTCCTCACTTGGGCTAAGATAACTTAATTAGCTGATTTAGCTATTTCACAATGTAAACATATAATAAAACATCACTGTGTACCTCATAAATGTAATATATAATCATCACTTGTTAATTGTAATTGTTAAAATGTGTTTAAATTCCTCCAAACTCTCAACTTATGAACAGATGCTATAAATGGAGGTCAAGTGGCACATTCTCTCAATGACCACTGGTGAAAATGTGAGCTACTGGGTTGGGGAGTTAGCTCAGTGGTTCCGGCACCTGTCTTGCAAGCACAAGGGCCCAGGTTTGATTCCCTGGTAACCACATACCATACTGGGTGTGGAGACTCACGCCCAGCAACAACCAGCACCACATACCACAGTGCTGGGCGTGATGACTCACACCTCTTAATCCCAGCACTCGGGAGGCAGAGGCAGGAGGATTGCTGTGATGCAAGTTTGAGGCTGAACTTGGGGCCAGCCTGAACTACAAAGTGAGACCCTGTCTGAAGAAACCTAAATTAAAAAAAAAAAAAAAAGAAAGAAAATGTGAGCTACTAACATTTAGAGATCACGGTCAATAATGAAATGGCAATTTGATGGTGAAGGTTCCCTGGCAGATCAAGCTGTCAAGTTGCTCTGGATCTCTTCTGAATCCTTCTCAATTCACTCAGACTTTTGTTCTGCTTGATTGTGACCAGATTTACCCACTGCATGTGCCAATCAAAATGTAAAACGGAGAAACATAATAACTTTAATTTCTTTCTAAATCTAGAAGTGGGGCGAAACCTCTAAGTCATTATTAACTGGTACTCTACCAAGAGTACAGCTTTACATTAGCCAATTTAGCTCTTCTTAATTATTTGCTGTGTCAAAAACAGTGCTTGCCTGCCACTCATAAAATTATTAGATGCAGAGAAATGAGGATTAAATTCTTATTGAGAGTAGAGAAGATGATGAGCTGTTTATGAAAAGTATACTTCAAAAGTAACATTTTTACAAAGGAAAATTAAAACTCTGTTATTTTCCTCTCTGTAGTTCATGATGGAATGCCCAGGTCTTAGATTTGATAGTTATACAAAACTTTGAGTTTGAGGAAGGAGATTTTATTTTCTTCATATTTCTTTGGACCCCTTAAGTGGATCTGTAAGATTTTGAATCAAATGAAACTATTATCTTCTTCACAAAAATTGGTGGGGACTTGGAAACCTAAAAATGAAAAAGCCATTCATTATTGTCCTGTAAATTGGGGCAAGCGATCCTTAGACTTTCATTCCCTTTCAAATCTTTCAACATTTCCAGCCCTGTGATCCTTTCACAGTGCCCTATGCTTAATTAATAAATGTAGTTAGTTGTTTTGAACTAATTCATAAATGTGCAGACTTTGGAAAGAGCAGCACCTGTATACAACGCATAGTAGTGATGAGTGAGGAGGAGGTAGGTGGGGATTATGACTTAAGCATTTTAGTTTTCAAGATTTTAAAATTCTCTATATGGTAAAAAACTGTGATCGGGACAGAGACAGGCAGGGGATGGGAGTGACTGTCTATTTCTTTTGAAGAACGTTTTTGTGGTTTGACCAATACCCCAAGCCATTTGGAATGTATTAATTCTTAAAATGGTTTGTGATTAGAAAGAAAAATAATGCAACAAATGTAGAAATGTTCAGGATGACGGGATATTACTCACCATGTCTGGCTGCTCTGTCTAATGGTGAACCTCCCTTGTTTTATTCCCTTTCTCAAGTCTTTTATTTATTTTTCTTAGGTGTAACTTTGAAGATAATTAAAATGAGATTGGTAATACCTCAGACTTCTCTGTAAAGCATGCTTCGGCATTTAACAGTGGTCACATTGCGGGCTGCACTGCCCTCTGATTGTTAGCTTGCAGCCATCATATGTTCTTTCTCCAGTCTTTTCCAGATTCAAAACATCCCCAGAGAACAACCTTCTGAAGTCAGGAACAGTGGTCCCATTAGTTGGCCATAAAACCAAAGTGATACATGTGTTTAATAACACAGAAAGTGAGCCATAAAAATCTGATTCCTCAGTTGGGATGCTTCTGGAAATATGGGCTGGAGAACTCAGAGGAAGTGTGGCCAGTTGAGAGGTGAAGATAAAAACTGAAGAGTCCATTCTATAAAGGTATAAATTTCTCAAAGTCACCAAAGGAGATATAAACTTCCTACACAGGCCATCACATGAACCAGAACTAATGGTATTTCATCCTGTAGGATGATGACAACCATATCATGAATCCAAAACAGTACAGAAGGTATTAGCCTGACTTTTTTGAACACTTAAATTTTGCTTGAAGTAAATATGCTAATACATGTTAGTACTTTCAGGTTGTACTTTCATTGGTTTGTCATAAGGATACTGTGCAGACAGATTCAACAGTTATGACTGCCATAAAAAATTAGGACAAAAATAAGGCAGTTCAAATTATTCTTTCAATATCCAGCCAAATAAGGAGCTTGCTAGTAATCCCATGTGTTTAAAAAGATCAGGAATAGCACACTACCAGAAATGGGCTGGTGAGTACTGTACTTTATGTTGATTTGTTTTGGTACAATTATCAAGGGGTGGTAATTGTAGAGTTATAAATATAATTGAATATGTTTAATTATATTCTTTGTTTGATCATCGTATATAAATATGATGAAAGAATATTTTAGAAGATTCTGTTCCAAATTAACAGAAATGGGCTACTGAGGAAAGAGTTTACTATTTTCCAAGTTTTGCTTTTATTTTAATGAGAACAAAGCAGGTATAAGCCAAAATTGTTATAATATATTTATTGGTGTATAATATAATTGAAGCAAGTATTATTTTAAAGAAGAATGACATATTTTTTCCACACCTTAAACTAGTTACTAGTTTTTTTTTTAAAGTAAATTATAAGGGTCTCTATTCAAGAATTACTTTATTGTGACAAATATCAGATACAAGTTAAATACTGCATAGCACAATATAGCATGAGAGACTACTCTCCCAACCCATAGGATTACTTTAAAGTGAATGTTTGGAAGTTGAAATAATTTTATCAGCCAAGCTCCAGGGACATGTGACTTCAGAAAGTAAGAGGCACAAGAAGATGTCACTAAATGTCCAAATGACACTCCCCTCACCATCACGTCAGCGTTTCGAGTAAACCTGGAAGCCCTCGACTCAGAAGCTAACTCAGACCTCGGTCCATAGTCAGGGCCTCAGTACATCAAGAAAGTGCCGTTTTCAGAATCTGTCTGAATTAGTCTTCTTTACTCCTGAAATCTGATCACCACCATAGTACCAAGTTTAGGATATTTTTAGATACTTTGGGGCATCATAAAGGGACTCTAGATGGCACTATAAATTGACTGCAGCACATAGGACAACAGTCATAAACACAAGCGCCTAGAGAGGATATATAACCTCCTTTTCTCTCACCCCACTCTCTCTCTCCCTACACCTTTCACACTCTATCTCTCTCTTCTCTAAACATTCAGGGTAAGATGTGAGCACTTTGGAGGGAGTAAATGCACATCTATTGGTCCTATCCATCGTCCTGTTCTACTAGAATCCAAGCAGAGGGGCAAGAACACAGGCTGAGCAGTGAGAGTATAAGACCTACACTCTTTGGTATAAATTAATGAAACTTGACTAAGTGGATCAAGACTCAGAATGTGTTAGGTTCAAAAGATATGACCTTAAGGGAGGCCACAGATAATACACTGCCTGAAATCAAGATGGAGAGAAGAAGCAGGCATGAAAACAAACAGCAGAACTCACAGAGAATTAAGTGTCACTGGATATGTTCACTAGTCTCTTCAGAGGTTCTCTGCTCTTAACTACCCTTCCTTATCTGCACCAGAATTCCATGAAAAAGTTAAGAAAAACAATCTAACCGAGGTCTGTTTGTAAGTCTATCTGTATTTTATGCCCTCCAATGCTTGGATGAAAATTAAAGTAAGAGGCATAATCATGGAAAGAGGGGACTAGGGAGACAACAAAAGGAAAGAAATAAAAGGAAAAACCTCAATCCACCATGTGAAGGAGAAGTAGTATGAAACAGGACATGTGGCAAAGAAACACTGACCATTCATCTCATTAGCTGATACACTTCAGAAAGTAATGCTTAAACACAACAGGGGAAATTTAAGTTAAATGATATGAGAGGACTTTGTAGCTTTATGAGAACATTCAGGCAGTAGATTGTTCTACTCCAGGAAATTAGAGATGCTCTTGGCTGGAAGACACCAACTGCTATGGGTTGATTTTCATATAATTAAAACCAACTCTGATACATGCAAAGCAAAGGAAATGTATCTTTTAGAAATCCTTTTATTACCCACGGAGAGAGAAAACACCAAATGTACAAATGCTCTATAGCTCAATTAATGTTCTTGAAAAGCTCCCACTCTTTCTACCACTCCCTTTCAAGAGACTGAAATGACTGTATGATCCACTCAAACTCACTACTCTAGTATCCAGCATCCACCATTAGGCTCCATGTACTGGTTCAGCCTTGTCTCAGTCCTGCTAGACACAAACCATCCACACTCATGAGGGCAGTATTCACCTTGTTCTCATCAGGGTGCATAGTTACTACCAAGGTCCAAACCCATGTCTGCCTTTCCAAGTCCAGATACTTTAAACCTTTCTCCCTAACAGTCAGAGCTTCTTTCTCTCAGGACTTCAGCAGCAGGTGATTTCCACTTCCTTCAGAGGACCCCTCTTCTGCTGTGGTTTATTATATTATGACTGTGATCTCCTATGCCAGCTTCTCACCTAAAATCTGATGTCTTTGTTGATGGCGGCGAATGCTTAGACTTCAGGTTACACAATGTTCTTCCCAAGTTGTATATACCTAGTGATTTTTAAATGGATTCTTTGAATAACCTACAAAATCACTTCAATGCACTATAGAACTAAGAGCAATTTTGATAACATTCCAGGAGAATTCTACTGAACATATTTCAATGATCTCTGAAACTATAGCTATGGTATTTTCTATTTTTCCATGATCATCCATAGGATAATTTTTGCCAAAGCCAAACATCAGGTTTCTACAAGTTGCTAACATAATCTTTGTTCCTTCAGTGAGGAATAAATTATTCCCTATCATTCCCATTTCACTGCAATCACCACACAGTTCTCTTTCAAATTATAGCCACATGGTTTCTGCAGGCTGATGAAGAGTCTCAGTGGAGGAGAACAGTTTAGGTGCTCGCTTTGGCAGCACATAGACTAAAACAGGAGAAAAGTTTAATATGGACAAAATGCCACTCAGTGTCTGCTGTTTTCAATGTACAGAGTAGCAATACAACCAGGGAATCAATCAGGTAGTGTGTTTCATTTTTTGTTTTATCCTTTAAATGCAGCCCCTCCTGAAATTTTTCCCTCCCTGCTCTGTACCTATCTTTGTTCTGTTACTCTCCCTATAGACAGTCATACACAGGCCCAATTCTTGTGAATTTTCCTCACCACCCAAGGCAGTTGTGTGAAAGAGAAACTGGAAAACTAAGGGGAAAGTCACGCCACATAAAAGCTCTGGTAGACACTGCCACCTACAGGGATGATAAAGACTCATTGTTTAATGTCATCTCTACATGGATCTCATGAAAAGAAGACTCAATTTATTGAACTTAAACTTGAACTACATGGAAAATGATGAAACTAATTCTATTTTTACAGTCTCTTATTTACAGTAGTAGGATAATAATATACAAACATGTGCATATATGCTTGTGATCACTAAACTAGGCCAGTAAAATTAATCAGGCTTAAAAAGAAGACAGAACTATTAGGTTGTATTACAGATAAATTCTTTTATTAGAAAAATAATTTTGAAGATGTTAGAAAAGGCATACCTCTACTGTAGTTTCTGAATGCTGTGTAAGTTTCTGTAACACTGTATGCAACTAGGTTTTCTTAAATTTATATTCAGGATTTCTGGTGAGCTGAGAATTTTTTTCCTTGAATAGCCTCACCTATCATATGACTCGAGAATTCTCCACTATAAGGCTACAGAAATCTGACCATAGGCTTAAGCAAAAATTTCAGAAGGATGAGGGGTTTTCACTTTAGTTACTTTTTATAAACTTCCAAAAACAACAGGAAGAATATGAAGATACATATCCCACTGGAATGGGTGGAAGGGATGGATACTGCGTTCCAGAAGAATAAAAGTAGGGAAGGCTTTTCATCTGTTTGGGGAATAGGATTAAATTTAGGAAATCAAATCAAAGAGAAAAAAAGATCCATCTGTTCATTAAAAGAACTTTGAAATCCAGTCTGGCTCTGGTCCCATGGAAAGTACAACAATACCTTTTTAAAATATCTTCCTTTCTGACAGCTTTTAATTTAATGTTACAAGTAAGAAATCTGGTTTAAAAGAGAGTTACTTTCAATTTGCCAGAGGTTCAGCTTTCACACTTTGAAACAGTCTTCTAACCTGATGTCATTAAAAAGGAAGAAAGAAAAAAGCATTACATGTTGGGGGGGAGCCAAGACATGTCGCAAGAGGACAAGATAAAGGAAAAGAAAATAAGAGAATTTCTGCTATTGAGTTAAGACAGGGAGTATTTTCTTGTGAAATAAAAATAATTTTAAAAATTACAGTTGTTTTACTATATATAGATTGTGAAATATTGTAGGTCAATAAGTCATGTACTATACTTTTCACAATGATTTTTTTGCTGCTTTCCAAGGATGCTGTGGAAATAAGTTAGACATCTGATCAATGCACAGTTAAAGTTTAGTTAAATTTTAACTGTGCCAGTGCTTCTGAGAGGAATAAATACTATGCCTTGGTCAATGGGAACTAGAATAAATCATTCTGGTCCTTGTTGTGTATTATACATCTTTTCTATCACAAACATTTCTATCACAATCTGATCTTTACTTTATTCTACCTCTCTGGCTCATGAATCCCTCAGAATTGATCCTGCCTTATTCTCCATGCTCCACATTTCTTTTTCTTGACTTTTTTCCTCACCAGCAAGCTCACCCAATACTGCGTCATATGCTTTTCACTTTTCTTTCAATACTTCATCATTACACTTTCTCCAAAAGTTTAATCATTTCCAAAACTAAATTTTATTTTCTCCTTGGAATCAATATGTTAAGGTTGAACATGGACATTTTTTGACTAAATTGTATTTTAAAATTACTTAACATGTAATGTAGACAAAGGAATTTCATTTGATTGTGCCTAGGTTATATAGTAAAGTAATGTTTCTTTAACCTGAATGAAACAAATTAGTAGTAAAAGGAAAATTTAGCTGTGGTGCATCATAAGAAAAATTTGTGTGGGGAGAAAAACTTAGCAACTGAAAAGAAATGTGTGAGGCAGCCTGAACTCCAGTTGCCATCAGAAGAAAATCAGAAGCTGAGTGGAGGGTCTGGACTAGAAGGCAATTAGATGTAAGAAGTGAAAGCAGAAAGGGCCCTGTAGACGGGGGAGAGGAGAGAGAGAGGAGTAAATTGCAAAGAATCAAGATACGATACAAAATGCCCCAATACTCTGAATATATTTATTATGTCTCACAAACACATATTGGTAGAAATATTTTTCAATGAACTGAAAACCCTGATACTTAGATGGAAAACTGATTATCTCCCTCACCTGAGTCATGTAGCCTCCCCACTGCTCTGTAGAAAAAGCCCTTCAGAGGTATCTTTCTCTTCATGCCTACCCTTAATGCCAAGCACACAGCACAGGACCCAACATACCAGCAAGAGAATGTGTTACTGATCAAAGAACACAAGAAAGAAATCTAATTTAGCTATTTGTATGAATCTAAGTCCTAAGCCTAGTGGGTTATGTTAAATTTAGAAGGCTGATTTTTTTCTTCTATTCCTACTACCTTTATGCTAAAAAAGTTTTTTCAGAAATAAAGTTTTTATATTTAGGCTAAAAGTCAATACACATAAACCAAGTTCTCACTGATTAAATCTTTGTTGATGCACACTCCAGTCACTCCACTTGAAATACTTCTTTTGTTCTTAGGGATTCATGAAAAGTTTGTGTCTGCCCATGAGTAGGCCATACTCTGGCAGCATTTCCTAACCTTTCCATTTACTTCTCTTTTAAATTCATTCAGCATTTGTGCTCTTACACTTATTTTCACTATTGCTATCACATAGTGTAAATTTTCAAGTAATTTTTTTTACTGTAGGTAGAGAATTCCCAAGGAATAATTTTGTTAGTTCCATCACATTTTGTTTCTTCTGTGGCAGTCAGCACAAATGATCTCTGTTTGGTGAGTACTCTGAATTCTTGGAAACTTGTGTTGACTGATAAAAGACCCTCTCACATCTGGGCTCTTTAGGAGGTGGAAGGTTTAGCAAGCACTGTGGTTATGTAAATTTCTATGTATTCAGACTGCGATAATTACAAGCAATTAGGGAAAATTAGAATGATGATGCATTCTTTCAAGAAACTGCAAACCAGGGAAAGCTGATGGCAAACACCTAGAGGATAAGCTATATGTTGTACTTTTATTAGTATTCTCCATAGGACCTCTGCATATAGTTTGTAAGCCTTATTATGAGTGAATGTTTATTGAACCATGAGGTAAATGGCCGATCATTGAATTCAAAGGCATGAAGCAAATCTTTGTATTGTTGACTTCTTCTACCAGAGAGAGACAGAGTTGGTGAAGTAGGAGGACCTCTAACTTGTCCAAAGATTTATGTCCAACTGAAAATTCAGAGGACTACATTTGAAAATAAAATATCTTAGTCTATTCTATATGCAGGATTTATTTCTGAACATTTGCAACCCAACAATAAAAGAGAAATGAAAAATAAGAGATTCTTTGTCCTGTTAGTACTGTTCAGCTTCCTGACTATAATATGAAGTGCCAAAAGAAAAGAACAAACAAAAGTGTACTCTATTTAATCAATATTGTTCTAGTCATACAAAATCCTCTAACCTACTCACAAAATGAGGAAAAAGACATGTATTTAGGTTTGGATTTACCATAGTCAAAACAAGTGTCTAACTTGAAAGAAAATGTTACCACAGAATTTCTTTCTTTCTTTTTCAAAAAAAACCAAAACAAAACAAATACAAAACAATTTTATTTAGAAATTTCACAGTTTAAAGCGCTGATAGTTTTCATGCTTTGTCAGTGAAACCAGCCAGGTATGCATGCTGCGGGCCTTGAATAAAAGAAATTCTAGCTTAAAATCAGAAAGTAGATATGAAAGAGATCATGAATTGCAGCTAGACATTTGTGATTTAAAAAAGTGCCAACTGTGCATACTTGTATAGGTTCTTCAGTCTTATTATTTGGTAGAATTTTGCTGCTGACTT
>PVIR01010400.1:0-50097 GCA_004026965.1 Petromus typicus | reverse complement strand
TCCCTTTGCAAATCTGACTCTAACACTACGGCAGCAGGTCCCTGAAATCTCACAACCTCTGCCATATGGTTGGATACTGAGCCTGTGAAAAGGAAGAAGCTTGAAGGAATCCAAATTCTCACACCCTCAGAAAGGCAGGGTGAAGTGGTCAGACAAGGCTGGAGATGGCATTCGAGCTCGGGCATGCAGGATCTGTGATCACTCGGGGCCTCAGAAAGGAGAAAATTGAAGGAGGGAAATTATCTCTGAGAGACAGGTCAGCACATTCTGTGAAGAGCCAGACAGTAGATGACAGCGGTTGTGCAGGCTGTGCCGCCTCTGCTGTGGCTCTCTGACCTGCTGTGGGGTGTCAGAGCCGCCACAGAGAGGGAGAGGTCACGCCCCAGTAGCACAGCATTTACAGAACAGCCCACTTCAGCCTATGGGCTGCAGGGGTCACCCCACCCCACAGGCCACGACCTCGCTCCTCACAGCCGCATCGGGGATCTCCAGGGGTCAGCTCACTCTGGCCTGAGGCTGAGACTCAGCATAAAGCAGCTATCTGATGTGCATCTGAGGAGGAAGCCTGTCTGGAGGGGGATGAACCCACAGCAGACAAACCTCTCCGAGCATTTCCAGCTCTTGGCCAGAGAACTATGGGGCTGGCAGAGGAAAAGAAACTTGCATAAGACAGACACAGACAGAAGTTGGCCGCCTGGGTTCCAATTCCATTCCTCGTTAAAATGCAAACCCACGGGGCAAATTTGACGTCAAGTCTGAACCCCAGAAAGCAGTGCTAGTGGAACAGCTTCAGACAATGCCCAGCCATGCTCTTCAGCCGCCTTCGCCAAGGAGCAGCAGCGCTGGAGCCAACCGAGGGAGAAAATGCTTTATTATTAGAAAATCTAAGTCTCCCTAGGCCTGAGCAGCCCCATTAGGTGACGTCAATGGCTAAGGGTCTCTGAGTGCTGCATTTCCACTCTTCGCAGAACAATGCTGATTCACGGTAGTAAAGGCGTTTCTATTTAGAGCTGCAGACGACAGAGGTGGCCCTTGCTTCTGAGGTCCCCTGCTAACAGCTTGTCTGCTTTCCCCAGCTGGCTGGGGGCAAAGACTGAGCTTATTTCATTCAAGCTAATGGCCCAAGTGCCTTCTGCCTGGTAGGCAGCTAGACACTAAGACCCTAGAGAGGGCAGGGTAGTTCAGCACACAAATAAATAGGCCAGTGGGGAAGGGCTGTACAAGGCGGAGAAGGGATCCTGGAGGCCTTGGGGCTGCACCTGAAGGGCAGATAGGATCTGGGTACATGGAGTAGTTATAGGGGGACCGGTGATGAGAAGACCAGAAGTCCCATGTGTGGGGGTACTGAGCTGGTGGAGAAGGAGGCACTGGACCTGGCATAGACCATACTGATAGGAGAATGAATGAGCTAAGCAGAGCCGTGTTCTGCCCGTGGATACACAGCCCCATACAGCAGATGTCTACAGAGACATCAGGCTCACTTGCCTGTCCTGCTCCCAGGGCTTGTGTCAACTCTCAGGCAGACCTATCTTCCCTCTGCTATGTCTCAATGTGGCCATTGGAAGAAGTTTTTTCATGTGAAATCTGCTCCTTTCCTTTCCTGGAGGTCTGCAAGGAACTGACACTCTAAGAGATCTTCTGGTATTAACTGAACATCTCCTGATTCTGGATTCGATTCTCAGTTGAAGGGAGCACTGTAGGTTAGGCCAAATCTAATGGAAGAGCCCATAGTCCTGGGTACCTTCCGTGTTGGCCTCTGAAGCTGCTCCACACTGGGAAAAGCCCGGGTGGCTCTGCGCCTGCCAAGCCACAGAGCCCCTCTCCTGGCCAGGCCTCACCTCACCCAGCATTTCACACCACACACCATACCCAGAAGCCCTTGCAACCCCTTAGAGACACTGTCTCTTCTTCTAAAATCTTCATCAAAGGCCACATTTTACAAGACTTTAAAACTAGATAATTGCTAATTATATTTGGTGCATACTTTTCTAACCAACAAATGATAAAGTATGAGTTGAAAATCCACATGCTTAAGTAGAAATATAAATTAAATAGAAAAGATACCTTTACTAATGTTGCCTGCTATTTTACAACTACTGTTAAAGGTTCCTAACTATGACAACTTACTAAAATTCTGTTACTTTAGAAGACAGCATTCAAAAGTATCACTCTACATTAGGGGCCCCCAACCCCTGGGGCACAGAGCAGTATGGGTCAGACTCGGCCTGCACAGCAGAGCCAAGTGGCAGGGGAGAGGCAGCCAGAGAAGCCTTCCCTGTGCTGCAGCCAGGCCTGTCCCAGCACCACCCAATGTGCTGAGATCCTGTCAGAGGCAGGAGATGAGGGACATAGCTGTGAGCTCCTCCGAGTCACCCTGAAGCCATCGCCTCCCCACCAAAAAAATCACCGTGCATTAAAGTAGTCCCTGGTGCCAAGAAAAGTTGGGGTCTTCTTCTTGGCATGAGACTATGAGTGGCAAGAAAAATGATTGCAGTGCTGATCTGGATCAACTCTTACTACTGATGTGACTGTAGGAGTGAATAATGTTCAAACATATATTTAAGAAAGGATAGGAAATAGAATGTTTTGTTTGGAGGAAAAATTTTATGTTCTCATAAAGTGTACTGGCTTGGAGAGTGAGTCATGAGGCGCAGCACAGCCAGTGTGCACTAGGAGCGAGGTAAGACAGGCTTGCAGGGGACTGTACGTGTTGGAGCCGTCCGATCTCCCACCAACCTTCTTAGCTGGTGATGACAGGAAGTTGTGGAGGACAAGCAGAGAGCAGCAGAGAGAAGGGGGCACAGGCCACCCTGCAAGCGATAGCAAGAGCCGAGTACTGTACCTGCTTATTCTTCTCAGTGGTACAACACAGCTTCTTGAGTGAGACGAAGTGCCTAATTTTCCTAATAACATAAATAACCAGTGATTAGGGAGTCAGGCAGGAGATGGTTCCGCAAGTCAGCAGACAAAAACATTAGCAGAGTTTTCTTAAAGCAAAGCCCAAGGGTTCCTCCTAGAACTCCAGCAAAAGCCAGGCCGCAGAAACACGTACCCACACCCACAGGAGGGGCGTTTTTGCTGACACTCGCTGGGCTGAAAACCTTCCCAGAGGGCTTTTCCCCTCATAGCTGCTCCCTGCAGTTTGGGGCTTGGGTCTCGTCAGTCACAGGATCAGATGCTACTGCACATAATTGGTTTTAATTCTGCCGACATGACTAATTTTACTGCTTATACAAAAAGGGAAAAGACTCATTTGGACAATGTTTAAATTTCATGGGTTTTTTCGTGTTAGATATTTCATATTATTTCACACTATGTTTGTGCTGATGGAGGTATTTGTTTCAGGCTAAGAAAAACCCTCCTATTTCAAGGTCCTGAATCTCATCCTGGGGTGTTGCTCACTGAGAGGAAAGTACAGCCCAGGCTACGGCTTAGGCAAAAACCAATGCAATGGGTGAGTTTTCTACTGAGATCAAAGGCACTAAATCCGGAAGTGCTGCTAGACTCTGCAGCCCAGAAGGACTTGAGGTGTCCTCTTTCTTTATGTCTTTCTGGCCCACTTTTCTCTGGCTGATGCTAAAAGCAACATGAGAAGCGCCAGTTACTCTATAATGAGCTCCACTCAAACAGGAAGGGGTAAAACCTCGCTACTTTTAATCAGAACTGCCTCTGATAGCTCACTGCCTACAATTAGGGGAGATAACACTGGAAACTGTGTCTGGATAAAAGAATTTCTTTTTCTCATCTCTCAAATTAGAAACATTTATTCTGACAGAAATTAGTATGCAGCAGGATGTCTCTTCTGCTCTGGTTACCCAAAGATTCTGGTCACACACACACAGACACACAAAGTGGATCTTAGCTTCCGTTTCCTGAGAGAATGGTTACAGACGATGGTGAAACAACAGGACAGGCGAGGACGTTACCTTCTTTCTGGGGCTCTGTGCACTGTCAGTGGGTGGCGTGGCCATGCTGAGGCCAAGCCTGGCAAGATAAAAGCCCTGGGCAGCCTCTGCCAGGTGTGGTGCCCTTTGCCTGGAGGCCTGTCTGGCCCTGTGACATCCAGCCAAAGGGGAAATACATGACATAGCAGGCAGTGGTCTCTAAATTATCCTCTAAGAGGATAATTTCAGACTAACTGAACAAGCAAAACAGAAGGGGAAACAATTTGCCAGTAGTTTTCTAATCACTCAAGTTCCCAGAAACTCAGACAGTCCTGAGAGTCATAGGTAAGACTCTCCTGATTGTAGTTATTTGCATGAAAACCACCATCTTGTGTTTTTCAAAAAGCCCTGCGCACCCAATTGAACTGGGAGAAGGAAAAGTATCTGCGTATTTCCCTTATCTCTCTACAGATAAACAGGTCTCTCAAGATCATCCGAGATCCTTGGAGTCAACACGTTCAGCACCTTCCTTCTCTGCTCCTGGGTCTTGGGAACAGCAGGGCCAGATGTGATCCAGTGGGGGCAGAAAGCTGGCGTGTGGGAATGAGGATTTTTGAGAGACCAGGGTCAGGAGCACAGTGAGGGAGACTACACTGGGGGCTGTGGCTGATCCAGGCAGAAGGGCCCTTGGTCCTATGTGCACCCAGACTTATTCCAGGGTGCCAAGGTGATGCCCACCTGGGCCCCGTGTGCTCAGCTGCAGGGGAAGAGTGGAAGAGTTTGTGCTCACCCTCCTTGGCCAATCACTGGGGTGATCTTCACGTGCTGTTGGATGCTGTCCCCGGACTTCCGTCGGGCATAGTAAACACCCTGCCACTCCTACATGGACAAAGACAGCTCTTAAAATCCTTTCGTCAAGGCACACAGCTGCTTTTACAAAGGGCTTTCCAGGCCAAGTAAGAAAGTCCCCACGAGCTTTTGTGACATTTTCCCAAACTCTGCTCTGTTGCTGCACCCACACAACACTGACGCTTGTCACAATGCATAAAGACGAGAGAGAGACCAACATGTCCACTGACAGGATGCCTGTTCTGGGAGCCAGGACATCTGTACCTGGGTAGTCTTTCTGCCCTTAGCCCACGTGGTGCCATGGTGACAGGTCCGAGAAATCTGTCCTGAAATCTTTACAACCTATGAGCTTCATACTGTCATCTTGAAATCATACCTGGGTAAACTGAAGCTCAGAGACTTTAAATGACCAGCCCATACTAAGAAGCAGAGAGTCTGATTATAAGCTACATCTCTCTCTCTCCCTGAGCCCTCCAGCAGCCGAACATTCTTGGGGCCTCCCAGCTAAGGCTCTCCTAGGGTTACACCAGCTTCTGCTGGTTTCTATAGATGTTACCAGGGGAACCATAAGATTCATACAGCCTCTGGACCCTGGGGACCCAGTGGGGAAAAGGGCCAGGTGACCTCAGGGAGAGTCCCAGGTACTGTACTGTTTCTGTGGAGACCATGAAGCGAGAAGGTGAGGTTCTCTGTACCCCTACAAAGTAGCTAACAATCAGGTGTCCTGGTGCTGCCAGATGTGTGGCTGAATTATTTCAGTAAACTTTTGGCTGTAGCTTATAAATGGCCAGTTTCTCTTTCAAGTATTTTTGTTCCAACTGTTAAAAAAATAATTTTGGCCATCCTCTGTTGTCCAGACCCTCTCTATGAAATGGTCCCTATTCAATCAAACAAGACACTGGTTATCAAAATGCTTCGCAACGGACAAAGAATGGTGGAACAATGTGCAGAGATATTCGAATGCCGTGAGGCGGCACTCCTGTGGAGACTGGGTGGGCGGAGCAGCTCCTCCCCCATCCCCACCGTCACCTGCTCAGATGGCAGACGAGCTGCTGAGGGCAGGTGGTGCGGGCAGAGCTACCAGTGAAGACCGAACAGGGACAGGTAGAGAACCGAAAAAGACGAGTAAGAAACCGAGAGCACCCATCAACACTGATACCAAGTTCTCCTCTCCCGCACACACCGGTGAACTAAAGACACACGGCCGTTCCCAGGGTGGATCCTGCTCAAAGGCAGGCGTGATATTCCAGCAACGACAGGGGCACAAAGGGTCCTTTCACAAAACGCTATTCTGTGTCTTCAAGACAAGCACAAGACTAACCCGAGATTCTCATTAGCTCCTTCTGCAGACGTCAGAGATCTTTCACTTAATTATGTTATTAAAGAAGCCAATCTAAGGATGGACAGAAATCTTCCCCTGGATGAGGTGTGTGGATTGGTCGTGTCAGTGCACCCACCTTTCCCTTCTTGATGCACGTATTGATGGTGTCAAGAAGGTCTGCCCGGTTCTTGTCGCTCTTGGGCAGCTCAGCGAGTTCTTTCCCCAGAAGCTCCCCTTTGTGGTATCCCATCATTCTCTCGAAGGCGGGGTTGACATACTGTCAGGGGGAGGAGGGTATGTGTCAGCATTCACGGGGACACTTGCTTGGACGCAGGAATATCAAGCAAGAAATTCCCTGGACAACTGCTCTGTGATGCAGGTGTCCCGGGGCCCTGTGGTGTCCCTGACCCCCCTGGAGTAAGGGTCTCCCTCCTGGGTGGGAATTGATTCATTCAGCGCCGAGCCCTGTCTCTTGTAGGAAACTGGAAGAAACTTGTTCGCAGGAAAAGGGCAGGAAGTCCTTATCTGGCAGCCCCAGATCCTAGTAGCCTCATTTTCCATGTACCGCCCCATGAAATCAGGAAAACCAGACAGAAATACAAAGGCAGCTACATCACAAGCACTTCCACAGCTCAGTGAAGTAAGTCAGTGAATCAGAGCTCAGTTAAGCAGGCTGTGGCTTGTTGTGGTCACACATCTGCTAGGCAAAGATCTGACCCCACATCTCCTCGTCACAATCTGTTAGCTGTGCTGTGGTTGAGGCTGCTTCCTGTCTAATCTGAGTAACACAGTTCGACAGCACGGCAAGAGGCAGGAGGAGAAGAATCCTGCCGGTGCACTGGGCAGCAGTGGTTTCTTTCCAAAAAACCTGCTCAGGAACTAGGATTCACAGCTGTTGCCTTGGCTGACTCCCAGCTCTGGCCCCACCCACGGACTTCTGTTCAAGGACGGTCACCGGAGGAGAAGCAGTGGCAGAGCTGAGAGGCACAGCACGTAGGGAACACATGGGTCACATGGGTCATGGTTTTCTTTGGTCTCCATCGATTTGCACCTTCAAAAACATTCTTGTCCTTCACTGGGAGGGCAGTGTTCATGACCAAGGCGATGCCGTGACACTGGGGGACCCACTGCCTGGGGAACAGCTCCTACTCACACAACTAACTCCAGAGCTGAGGGCTCCAGAGGCGCTCCGGCCACGGCTGAGGAGGAGTCGGGACATTATCTTCACAGACTTCTAGACCCCTCTGGGCCTGTCCCTGAGCAGGGTCGTCATCACTGCAGCCTGCTCTGCTCAGCTGGCCAGCACCGGGACCCCTTTAGGCTTCTGTCTCCTTCCTCTCTGGGCCTCTTCTCAGGTGCGCTGTCTGCCTTGAATGCTCTTCTCCATCTCTGCCTCACCAACTCAGCTCCAAGATGTCCCTCTCCTCCTCCAGGAAGCCCACCGTGACCATGTCCAGTCTGAGTTAGCACATTCTCAAGAGCGTCCCTCGGGTCCCATGCTGACATTTTGTGACTTCATCATATTACAGTGGATTAAATCTTTCTCTCTCTCTTCTATTAAACAGTACACTAAAATCTCTAGGGCCAAAGCTATCTTGGAGTTCTCTGGGTAATCAGGGCTGTGTAGTACTCATTTGATGAGGAAGTAAAGGATATACTATTTTTCTCTTTTGTTGACTACAGTCTTGAACATTTTCACCTGTGCTGTTCTGCTTTGGCTGTAAAAACGGGTAGAAGTCATGGCCCTTCTTCAACCAGGGATCCTGTAACCTCAGAACAGAGCAGGTACACCAGGAAATGACCCCAGAGACCAGGTATCCAAGCTCAAACCCTGGCTCTGCCCACGACAGGCTATGTAACCATGGGGAGATCACTTAACTTCTGTGGTCCTAGGCTTCCTTAACTGTGAAGAATGGGTGCAACGTGACTCGCAGGACTGCCATCAGGAATAACTGAACATGTATTCAAAATGCTCAGAACTGTGCCTGGCACAAAATAAATATCCTATAAATGTTTAAAGCAAATATAGATAAATAGAAGTGGGGGAAATACAGGGAAGGAGGGCGATAGGGAGAGACAGATAACAAGTACTTCTTAAATTTTAAATGCTACGGCCTGGCCTCTGAAGAGCTGTAGCCACAAAGAGGCAAAACCTATTTCGCTGGTGTGCTCTGGCAAGGATGCTGATGTCAAGCGGGAACATACATAAAACATCATATCCAAGGTGACTCATCCTCGAAATGCAGAGTGCGAGGTCACGTTGGAGTACCCTTCTGTCAACACCTCTGCTTGGCTTTGCCCCGCTTCCTCTTGCTCTGAGTTTTACATTTCAGAAGAAAAGCAGCACAAAGAGAGTCACGAGGACAGAACTACCCTCTTATTCAGAATCCTTTCAGTACAGAGATGCCCCTCCACCCCTTTTACTGGCACCAGCTGTCCTGGTTCGTTCTGCTACTGTACAGCCATCAGGTGCTTTATGTCATGATGTGGCACCGTCACCATGTTACCTCTCCAGGGATGTGCGTTTGCTGACTACCACTTGGTACTGTAGGAGGAAGGACTTGGTTTCCTGTCCAAGCAGAGGATGCGGCAACGTGCAGGAAGCCATCTCCTCATCACTACAGACACAGTCTAGCTGCCCACTGTAGAGAGGGGTGGAGCGAAGCATGTGCATTTCCTGACCAGAACTGACTCCAGGGCTCAGTCTGTAACAGAGATGTGCCTGGCCTTCTCTGTGGTGCAAGGGACAGGGCTGGTCGGTAGGTCAGTAACAAAAGCCAGTAACAGCCAATATCAAAGACAGCTGTGGATCCATTTCCAGGGGCAGCAAAGAAAACAGTCTAAAAAACAGACACATAGGAACCTGATGGGAAGGCTCTGGAGTCATGAAGACATGGTTATGTGGGTTGGTTTCCATGCTTATTCCTTGGGCTTTCCTTGGATAATTCCTTGACTTTGCTGGGTTGGGGTCCTCACTGCACTCCAGGCCAGTTATGTCTCCTACACGGTGTTACTGAATGGGACTACTAGGGACAAGATGAAACAACGTATGTATGTGTGGAGGGTTCCTGACCTACTCTACAAACTGGAGCAGGCAGGCCAGCATTGATGGTGCAACATCTACATCTCAGAGTATTTTTAAGTGTAGATGATTTTTCCTCCAACAGTTAAAATAAGAACACCTTATTTCAACAAAGATTTGTCTACCATACAGATTTCTTCAGGGAGATGACATTAGTAGAGTACCTTATAATTAGATCCCAACTACAGGAAAATAAGTGAGTGTCTCTGTGAAAACATTATGATTCTACAGACATTAATGAGCATTTGTTGTATGGATCACATTTACTTCTGTGTCTTGACCAAAGGCCCAAAGAATTTACCACATCTCTGCCAAAGAAATCACAAGTTCCAATCTGAATGATTTTTATTCTTTATTAAATATCATATTCTTAGTTTAAGTCTATCAGTATTCCTTGCATGCTTTGATTTTCCTTTCTTCAATGAAAATGTGCTAATATATGAAGATTATGGGAAAGTACCTGGAAAAGAACAGCTCAAACTTGAAAGGTTCTATTTTGATATCTAAGGATACAAAGTGTTTCTTTCCATACCTGAATCACATGGTCATCGCTTGTTATTTCTATGGCTTCATGACAGTGGTCTAATGCTGTAAACACTGAATTACAGGCCCTGGAAGATACAAAAGCCTACTGTTAGTTCTTCTAGGAAAACCACTTGTATTTTATCTGTTAGTTTAACAAAGTAAACAGAGCCCAGATTCATCATGCCCACGTGCTTTTGTTATTATTATGGTCTGAATACTGATGTCCTTTCAAAATCTCTGTGCTGAAATCGAATAATGCAACAGTATTAAGAGGTGGAGCTTCAGGGAGTAATCATGAGGGTTCCACCTTCACGAGTGGGGTTGGTGCCCTTACAGAAGAGGCCAACTGAGTTTCCTGGCTCCTTCTACCCTAAGAGCACATAGAAAGTGCCATCTACGTATAAAAGGCCCATATCAGATACTGAACGTGCCTGTACCCCGATCTTGAACTCCACAGCCTCCAGAATTGTGAGCAATACATTTTGTGATTTATACATTACCCTCCTCAAGGTGTGTTGTTGTATCAGTCCTATATTTGGGGAAAAAGTAGTCTTTCAAACTAAATGCATAAACAAGCACATCTGTCTGTTTATGATTCAGAAAGAACTGTGATTCAGCAGCACCTGAATGGATTGGGTGTGTGCTGAATGAAACTTCTGTGCTGCCACGGAGCACAGAGATGCAGATGAGACTGTCTTCAAAGTCCCACTTGCTCTATGTCACTGATGGTCCATTTCCTTTGCAGTTGTGGTCATGAGAAGTCCAGCCCTGTCAATCAGGTGAAAATGGACCAATCAGGCCCAAAATGGATCTCTGATTTTTCTGGCCCTTTGCAACAGGCACAAAAAGATTTTTTCTCTTCTTACTTTTTTTTAAAATTTGCTTTAGCCTCTGCCCACTAGCAGGCTGGAAGGCAAACAGGGAAGAACTCCCCTTGCCCAGGTGATGTACCTAAATAGTCTCCTGGGTGGTACTTTTCTTCTGAGATATTGAAATCAGGTTTTCAATTTTCAGCTATCATTTTAACTAACTTCTAATTCCAGAGCAACTCCAAATACAGTTAGTCATTTACTGTCCAACCCACTAAATATGTAGCTAGAACTATTATTTATATGGACTGTCAAAACAGTCTTAGCAAATGCTTTCTTACACATTACCAAAAGAAAAAGGGAAAAGCTGGTTTATTGGACTGATATTCCTTTTTATAAAACAAATTCTTACGATGTAATTTTTCCACTCATCAAAGCAGTCTAACTTTGCTGCCATGTTGGGATTGATTTATAAAGAAGGCAGAAAGCTCTGGGTAATATCTAGCTCTGTCTCAGTTACGGGACCATGGGCCATGTTTTATTTTTGCTTGCTTTTGATTTCCTCATCTATAAAATGAGGAGTGATAATGTGTATTTCACAGGTTTTTGTCTGGATCAGAATTGATGGTTTGTATGAGACACTCCTCAGAGTGCTTGAGACCATACCAAAGAAGAATTCAGCACATGATAGCTGTTATTATTTGTAAGATTACAGAGTAATACTTCTTTATTCCTTAATGCTTTCAAAAACTTTGGACTAGAAGAAAAATATGAATTATAATCCATCTTTACTCAAAAGTGTGCTTGAAATATCAAACCAAGAACCACTATATTCAGTAGTAGCAAGGTAACCTGCACACAGAGTGAAGGATCACAGCCCACTGCAGCTGCAGAGATGAGAGCAGCAGTACATGAGGAAAGCAGAACCGGCCATCACACTATGGTGAGCAGGGCAGAGAAGAGGATGGCATCACTGGACTGACACCCCTGAGAGTTCGGACCACTTTCTTACTTCACTTGCTGTAGTCCACTGAATTTGAACAGTATACTGTCAAATACCATCACTGCACTCAGAAATGTGGCCACTTAAAATAAGACAAAAAACATAAGACAGAATGCTGAGACTGTGCCCAATGTCAATATTACATTGTATCTTTGAGTGGGGAGACAGTCTCACTTTGTAGTGCAGACTGGCTCTGAGCTATGTAGCCCAGGCAAGCCTCAATCTCACAACAATCCTCCTGCTTCTACCTCCTGAGTGATGGGATTACAGATGTGAGCCACCATGCCCGGTATTGTCGTGTACGGTACTGATTGCTGATGGGCGTGAGCCACCAGGCCTGGCATTGTCATATGTGGTTACCAGGGATTGAACTCAGGAACTTGTGTTTGCAAGGCAGATGCCAGAACCACTGAGCTAAATTCCCAGTTGATATTGCATCTTTTTAAATTTAAATTTTATTTTATTTTTAATTGATGTTAATGGTACATTTTATATATACATTATGATCACAATCAACATAGAGGGTTTGTACTAGTATCTGACACCACTTGATTCTGATTTTTTCCTGTTCCTCTGTCCTCCCTACAACTCCTCACCCTATAGACATAAGCTTTGTTTCCTTTCTCTTATCATCAACTTTTTCCTTTCCATCTGCATCTGGAGAGGCAGGGAGGACCCTGTCGGACCAAAAGTACTTTCCAGGCACGTCTTTCTGCTGCACAGGAAGGTATTATCAGGCAACAGCAGCCTTTGAGAAGTTAAATGTAGAGAAACAGACTCTCCGTGGGCTAATCTGTCAACGCTGAGAGCTGGATAATGAAATCCTAATTAACACATTTTATCAAATGATAAATTTCTTATCGCTAAAGTATCTCCTCTAAGGTACCCATATGTCTCAAGTAATTGTGTAAACAGGTACTTCAGGCTATTATCATTTTGTCAATTCAAGAGGCAGCTGTATACAACATCTACATCCAACCTGCAGAGTGGACCCATTAAACATTCATTTTATGATTATTCGCAAGGCATAACCTCTTCAGGAGGTACTATGCCCAACACGACGAGGGCAACTCTCAGAGTGCTGGCTGCCCTGGGTGTGTGCTGGTGGGAATGCAAACTTTTCCCACCTGCCTGCTCCATAACAAACAGGACCAGACTGCAGTGTTTATTTGGGCTTTCAACCTCTTTAAACTGATGGCTCTATTTAAATAAACCTGCAGCAAAGTAGGGTAATCAATCTGAGTCATGTTCATAGAGTTTGAGAACTTAATTGCCTTGATTAATTATTCATATGCTTCAAGCACAAGAACCGTAGCTTTATTAATTTTCTGTTCTTGGGAACCATGTAAATGCATCTCAAATGTCTTTACTTTTTACCCTTCAGGTTAAGAAGTTGGAAAAACTGGACAAAGAAACATGAAGGAGAGAAAGGAAACCTTTGTGTGGAAATCCAGGAATGATGGGAGGGTAACTTTATCCCTGTATTCTCCTGAGGGCCTGGAAAGTCCAGGGGGGGAAAGGCAACTATAACCAGGGTCCAGGAAGGAAGTTCAAAAATCAGAGTGCTGCAACAGGGTGCCTGACTCTGCTCCCAGTTGCCACCCCATGGTGAGTAGCTGTGGTCATGCCAAGAGCCGCCTCGGTTCTCAGGGTTTGCTTCTGTCAATCGTGGCTGGCTGGACACGTGACTGCCTGTGTTGCTTGGAGGGGTACTCTATCTGGGGCGCACATGCCTGTGTGCATACACTCCCACACCCACTCAAGTCACCTAGAACCAGGGTGGGGCCTGAGCAAGGTGATGGCTTAAAGGCAGAAGATTCTGAACACAAGTCCCCTCTTCAGCAGGAGTCTCGCATGTGTGTGTGTATGGGGGGGGGTTGGGGGGGCAATGAATGGATTTGCTCCTTGCTGGGGTTCATTCATAGTAATGATGCAGAAGAGGCTATGCCAAGCTCCTCAGATGTCTGCCAGTGCTGAGATGGAGTGTCCCACAGACTACAGAGCTTCAATCCATCAGAAATTTCCATTCTTTCTAAAAGTGAGGACAGCTTATTTGGGACAAAATAAACAATTGTTTGGATGTAATGGCCAGATTAGGGAACGAGACAAATAGCTGGAAATGCAAGAGTAGAAACTGATTCACTGAAGCTCCTGATAAGTAGCTAAACCATTATCTTTACTTTAGATAAAATAGGTCTTTTATGATAAAGAGGCATAAGAACTTTAAAGGAGACAAATGGCCATTATTTAGCTTGGGTTATCTTACACACTGCATTTCTTGAATTCTGTCCAACACAGTAATTCATCAAACGAATATGGGGATGTGGTTGAGGTCTTACTTCTTTAAAAAGATGTTCTATACAAAGGAACCTTAAAATTAGATGCATCTTTTGTTTGATCGGCTCAGACTTGTTCTTTTTTTTTGCTTGGTTAAATAAATACAGTCCCATACATGAAGTCTGGGACAGAAGTGTCCACCTTCAACATTCAGCATTATTCTGCAGTACAGATTGTGTCCTTGCACAATCACAGTCATGTTACATATTTAGCTGTAGCTGGGGGCGGGACTGTAGGGGAAAGTATTACATAATTAGACTATAATTATTCTGGTATTGTATAATAAAGAGCTCATTTCCCAGTCTGTAGCAAATGACAGTCACTTGCCTGCCTGGGGTTATGGTACAGTAGATGCTTTAAATGTCCTTGAACACCCTAACGAC
Source organism: Petromus typicus (assembly GCA_004026965.1). Taxonomy (NCBI): domain Eukaryota; kingdom Metazoa; phylum Chordata; class Mammalia; order Rodentia; family Petromuridae; genus Petromus; species Petromus typicus. The sequence goes on along the minus strand of PVIR01010400.1, from coordinate 35,904 downwards.
CTGAAAGTGCTCATGGTCTGGGTCACCGTCTCTCCTTGTGGTAGGCCCACCTCTGGTAGACCTGGGGAGCTGCAAACCATACGATCACATGCACACCCCAGGAAAGAAGCGAACTTAGGGAAGGCTGAGGCAGAATTATCAATAACAGCAGAAGCTGGCTTGGAAGGTAAGAGGACCCGAGAGCTAGGCAAGTCTGCCTTACGGGCCCACTGCCCAGGGCCCAGTCATTGACCAGCTTCACACCAACTCGTATGGAGGACATGAGCCTTTGCATCATCGCTTCAATTTATGAGTCTGACTCCTTTGGCTGTTTCCAGGCAGGAAGGGGTAAGAAGCTATAGCCCTAAGCACTTAGAAACTTGCAGAGTTTCTCAAGCTGATGCAACCTTGGGTAGTGTTCAGTGTTCTAGCTTGGCAGGTTTTATCAACACAATCACCTGAAGTCTCTTCCTTATACCCTGAGTTGGAAGCAATGTTTATTTCCAACTGCCAGACCTGCCTGTATCCTGCTTGCCAAGGACAAGCCCCAAGGCCCCTGAGGGAGCCCCCGAGGCCTGAAAAGACCTGCCTGGCATCTACATGGGCCATCACATTTACCGATGCCAAGGAGAGCAGCAGTACTTATTCCAAATAAAATAAGATAATTGCCTGTTTTAAGCAGCAAAGTGTTGGTCTGTTCCTTTTTTGCCCATAGATTTCATGGTATTAAAGAATTAAACTACACAATAATCTCTCTTTCTGTTATATTTATTATAAAAAAATTTAAAATAAAATTACTAAACTTTTTACCCACAATTAAAAGCAGTAGAGACATTCAGGAATAAGAACAATTAATACATATTATTAAAAAGCATAAATTACTGAAGTAAAGATAATGTAGTTTTCTAGAAAAATTGTATGAAGTTCTCTGATGCTAATAAACATACATGTTAAAAAGAAACCAAGGGATTTAACTTAAATATTCACAGTAGCTTCGGTGCTATTCCCCCATTAAAGGCTTTGATAATCAGAACTCCCCAAATATCTGAATTCCCACCGGTTTGAGATTCTCTTTTAATCTTTTCCATCTAAGGAAATTATTTGTTCTAACATTTTACTTTTTAGAACTTTCTACCAAAAAGCAACTTCCCAGACCAGGTTGTACCCAGGGAAAACCTGATTCTGTTGCTTTTTGCCAATCCATTTTGCTTCCCATGAAAAGAACAGAATTACGTTCTGGGAGCAAAACAAGTAACCAAGCTGAGAAGTATAATTATTGAAAAGGCTAGAATGAGGCTCAGTGGTACCGCACTTGCCTAGCATACATGGGGCCCTGAGTTCAATCTCTGGCCTCGTAAAAAGAATGTAATCATTACAGGGAAATGTTGTCTCACTTATTTTACACTGAGCATGAAACGACCAGTAACCTCACAGCCAGCCAGAGTAAGAAGCCCTGCAGAGACTTTCCTGTGGGCTCCCAGGAAGTTGCTGTGGCCTGGGCCTCCCAAGTGACAAAGGTAGAGAAGAGTTTTGGCCCTGTTCTGTGGCGTAAGGAGTACAGGTGGGAAGAGATCAAGTGCAACATACCCGTGAAAAAGCCTAGCGGCCATTCCTTGAAGATACTTCATGCATATAGAGGCCATAGACTTCGTGAAAATGCTACTTGTGGCCACATAGCTATTTTTGCAAGCAGCATAAGGAACATACCTGCGGGTGCCCCCCCATAACAATCCCAGTTGAAATTTATAAATGTTCAGAGTAGGAGTAGCAATTCTCAAAGGTTATTTTTAATCCTGATCTACTCATACAAAATTAAACACTTTTCCTGGGTTATGATTTTAAAAGTTCTGTAAATAGTGGGAAACACGATCAAGGAAGAAATGCTTCCAAATTACTTCATTACAACCAGAGGCCCCTGGTTCCGCTACTGCTGTTGACCAGCCAACACTACTTGCTCAACAGTTTTGAAATCTCTGGGATTTGGCTATAAACCTCTGAACATCAGCCTGCTGATGGGTAAGATTTTCTAAAGAACTGTTAAGCTCATGGTACTGACTTATTTTGCTACATACCGTAACTTGAACTGTGAGCGAACTTCCCCATGTTCTATTTGAATCAGTTCATTATAGCAAGCAATTATGCTGCTATTCTCCATAAATCTCTGAAAAGAAAGCAAAGATAATACATAAGACATTTCCAATTATTTCTTAGAGAGTCGAACAGAGAAGCTTAACAATTGTTCCTACCCCCAGGTAACTGTTACATAAGACATCAAGTAGGTAGAATGAGATGAAATAGAAAAGTTGTCAAGGAGTTTGAAATGTTTGTTTAAATGCATGAGGAAAACAGAGAAGTTAATACTTACACTTAGTTCCATTTATAATAAAGGTCGGATAAACATCATTATGAATAGCCACAGGAAAATAACACAAGGCCACAGACTGCCTCTCCAAACGTGTTAATTACTGAAACAATTTTCCCTCATATTGTACTAATTAAAATCATCAAATCCCAATTGTCAACATGTAGAGCTCATACCACATCATCAGTTGAGGGGAGAGGATATTTTTTCTTTATTTTCCGAGTACCTAACGCAGAGCTCATTTAAAAACCAGTGAGCTCAAAAAAAAGAAAAACAATCCAATGAAAAGTTGGCCAAAAGACTTGAGCAGAGAAGTCTCCAAAGAAAATATACAAATGGCCAATAGGAGCTTGAAAAGATACCCAATACCATGAGTCATTAAAGAAATGCAAACCCACTAGGGTGAACATGAGGGTTTTTCTTTTAATAATAAAAGAAAAGTAGTGTTGCTGAGGGTGTAAAGAATTGAAAGTGTTGCATTGCTGGTGCGGATGTAGAATGATTTTGTCACTGTAGAAAATGGTTTGGGGGTTCTTCAAAAAATTAAACAGAATTACCACATAATCTAGCAATTCTATGCCTAGATAAATATCTCCAAGAACTGAAAATAGATATTCAAACAAAGACTTGTACAAACAGGTGCACAGCAACATTATTTACAAGAACCATAAAGAGAAGATGAAATAAACATACAAAAGTTAAAAACAGCCCAATGTAGATGAATAAATAAACTGTGTCAGGCACATACCATGGAATATTATTCAGCCACAAACAATAATAAAATATGTATGCATGCTACAATGTTCATGCACCTCAAAAAAATATAAACAAAAAAGATACCAAAGCTAAATATCTACAAAAGGTCACTTTCTAGAAACAGAAAGCAGACTGGTAGTTTCCAGGGCATGGGGGGTAGAGGGAAGAGTTCTGGGAATGATTGCTTCAAAGGACGAGTCCCCATTTGGGGCTGATATAAATGCTTTTTGGAGTAGCTAGAGGTGCCGGTTCAATGCACCCACTCCTACCAGACATGTGTGACAGAAGCCCAGTGCTCCACAGAGAGGAGGGTCCTTTCATACAACAACCCAAAGACTACCTTTTGTTGTCATTGTTTACTTTCATATACAGGGTCCACCAAAAATATATACACACTTCACCTTTTTGCTGTCCTAATAAGTGTCTGGAAGCTAATGGCCACCACTTTGAGGATAGTTTTAACTGAAGAGGCTAATAATTTGTATTAATCTCATGATATCTTAATAAATTTAATATTAAAATATTTATACGTTTTTCTTTTCCTGATGTGCACATTATTTGATGGACTCTGTATATACAATAACTATGGTGTAAACACATAAGAAATTAAGTACTTGTCTTGCATGAACACAACAGTATCTACTAAAAAATGCTGAAATGAGAAAAAAGGAAAATACAAAATAGGAAGGGGCCAGAAGTACAGCTCTACTTGGGAATGGAAGGACAAACTCTTCATTTTAACTTACAAAAATATAGACCATACAGAAGTCCTAAGCATATGGCTAGCAAACTACTAAGTAAAAAATAAAAGCAGAATTCCAAAGTAATGCAAACTCCCTGGTTACCTCTCTACCTCTCAGATGGCTAGATAGGTAGAGGAGGGCACGGGTCCTCCTGAAAGACACGTTGCTTAGATTTCCTTGAAACAAGTTGGCCAGAGAAAAGTATGCGCACTCTCTCTCGCGCGCACACACACACACACACATACACACATACACACACTCCTGGATTGAATGGCTTTTCCCTGGCAAATACCTTCAAAGCCCCTCAATTTCTCTGAATCTCTTATTCCCCAGATATTCTGTGTACAAGTGAAAAAGACTAATGAAAAAGAAGAATCAAAAAGATATACCAAAGAAACACTTTTTTTTTTAAATTTACAAAGCAAAGTTAAAGGTGGATAGGTTCCACATGAATGCAAAGGCAGATGAAAACTCTGTCCCAGCCTGTAACAGAGCTCCAAGGGCTCTTAGCTGGTGCTTTATAGAAACATTTAAAAATTGTGTAATAAAACAAGTGATGGGGGGTGTTAAGAGTCACCGCCTTACAAAAGGGCCCCGAAACTGTGCCAGATCTAAAATGGCTACCTTTGTCACATGCACCCAAGAGCAGTTGTTAAGTCCCCAGTAACAAAGCACCCAGAGGAATTTTCACGATCCACAGGCACAGGCTGCACCCTATGTTTTACAGGGGTGCCCTATGCTATCTCTCAGAGATTCCTGTGATTTGTTCCAAAAGACCTCCGGCTAGAGGGAAGCCCTAATTACTTACTATGTTGGCAAGTCTACTTGAAGTAGTCAGTCTCAGTGACAAAGCAGAATATTCATGTTATTGCAGTTGTCACTCAGAGAATTTTCCTTTGCTAATGTTCATAGTTTAAACAGGAATTCACAAGATGATACAGGTCATTTATTTCAGTTTAGATTATCAGCAAACTGGCATAGGCCAACCATGGATCTCTATCCTCTTTTTTTTTAAACTGAAATCTTTCTTAGTACATTACATTTCACATCATGATTGCACTCAACAATGAGAATTTATACCAGTATATGACACAACTCAATTTCATTTTTTCCCATAGCCCTACCCACCCTACCACCCCACCCCTACCACCCCACCCCCTATATACATAAACTTTGTTTCCTTTCTTCTCTATCCTCTTTTAATCCAAAAGTGAACCTTTCATATTTTTAATAAGAGTAAGAAATGTGCTTACTATGAAAAAAATTCAAGCATACATGTATGTATATATACATACACAACTTCTCTATAAGAACTTGTGTTCTCTTAATATTATGAAATGCATTTCTATAAATTATATGTTTCAATTATCTTTTGATGTGGCTAAGTATCCTTGGAGACTTCATCTTCAAGTTGATATCAGTACTTTTTGTGTAGTTGCCAAAGTATTTTCATGGGCTGCTGCTAATGACATAAAGTAGGAGTTCCAGCATGCCAGTCCCCGGGGGATAAGGACCTGCTGGGTCCGGGTCAGCAGAGCCCTACGGACCAATTTAGTGAACTCACCTTCATATAGCCTCACACACATTGAATCTGCTGGACAAGACTGATTTTCATGAGCTTACTTTGGGACAACAGAATTCTGATCTGCTATAATAAGATGTATTTTGATATCATTCCATATCTATTGCTAAGATACATGAAACAGTAAGAGAAAGAAAGCAAACAGCTTTGACTAGCAGTGGCTCCCAACCATCCCACGAAAGCAGTGACTCACTTGCCTCACGGGCTTGGAGCCCATTTCCCTTATCAGTTCCCATGCTGCTTGCTTTGCTGTGCTGTGAGACCCTGGGGTAGCATGTCTACTAACAAGAGGTGCTGGTTTCACTGTTACGTACCCGGTTGAAGCCTGCGTGGAGAAGAGGAAGGACTGAGGCCTCCTCATGGTCATCAGACCTGCGGCAAGGCAGAGAATGTGGTTACTCAGCAGATACAAACGAGGATTCCTCACACTGAGACACGGCATTAACTCTGGGAGCAGCTTCCAGACCAGCACAGGCCCATAGCATGCTCTGCCTTCAGGGACAGATCTCTTGTCTATCTTCCAGCTACAAACAGCACACAACCAGCCCTGAAGGTGACACTGCCACACAGGAGTGGGGATCAAGCATGTGGGAATCATAGTAACCCGAGACTGCTGTCCCAGATCTCCTGGAGGAACCACTTCTGCACCAGGGCCCAGCTGGGTCCAATTTTCAGGGTGAGAAAGTGGCTGGTCAGTACTGGCTATAGAACTCCACAGCCAAACATGAAACCAATGTCAGCAGGAAGACAAAGTTAGACAGGAGGAAACAAAGGTCCCCGACTGCCACCCATTTTATGAGATGGTCTCCTACAATGAACCTACAGTTGGGTCTTGGGTACAGGGCAGGGGAGGGGGCCGCTTGTGATAAGGACTTCCCACAGTGGGGCTGTCACCATCGAGATAGAAACATGTCTCTAGACACCCAGCAGGCAGCAGGACGCACATCCTGAAAATCAGGGAAGTGGAATGAAAGGATTGGGTGGGAATGCCAACAGAACATAGGAACAGAAGTTGGGTGTGGTTGCACACGCTACTGATGCCAGCAGTTTGAGAGTCTGAGGTGAAGAATCACAAGTTTGATGCCAGCCTTCGACATGAAATAAGGAGACTTGTTTCAAAAAGAAGAAAGGAGAGAGGACAGGAAGTGAAATTCCAGTGCCTGTTAATGGCATTGCCCATAGCTAATCCTGCCCTACGAAGAAACTGTCTTCCTTATTCTCTGTTTCTTTCAAGCTTCTGCCTTCTCTAAATGACATGTCAGAAGTGGTAGGAAAGGGTTCAAAGGTGTTAATAGTATTCTGTTTTTTAATCTGGGTGGCCCTGACACATTCATTTTATTATCACTCTGTCTATCTGAAATGTTTGATAATAAAAAGCAGAAGAAATAGATGAAAATCTTAAGAAGATCATAAAAATCATTACTTGTCAAGGACTAGAAATCACTGTTGCTCTTAGCAAGAAAATTGTTTCATTCTAGGTCCCACAGTACAGACTAGACTTGAGAGAGGCTACATGGCCTGGAACAGTTGTACTGCCCATCTCCAAGGTCTAAAATACGGTTAAGTCCTCAAAGTGGGCAGAAGATGAAGGTAAGAAACAGTGCTGACAGAGGCTGAACACTTGTCTTGGTTCCACCAACTTCCATTCCTTTCTATCTGGTCTCCCACCAGGATGACAAGCATAAGGAACAGTGGGGATGATTCTTTGCCTTCTTTGGACCACACTCCAAACTAGGTATCAAGTGAAGAGGCTCAAGGACTAGCATGTGAGTAGGAGACTGGTCAGAGCAGGACTGTGCAACCATGCTTTGCTGTAGGCCAATATGGCCTAGGAGCACAGTGTTCAACTCACCCTTGGCCCAGCTTTCTTGGAAACCCTCCACTTTCTTGTCCGAATTGTTAGCTCATTGTTTTCTTTGTTGTAGAATTCACATCATACACCACAATAAAGACCAGTCCAAAAAGTCTTGGCCCCAGTGAAGGTCTTACTCCCTCTGAAGCTAAGCTCAGCCATCAACTGACTATAATAACTTCTCTTACTTGTAAAGCTTGCAACCATTGCAGGTTGCACAAAGACTTTCTTCTGTTGCCTTTTCTATTTTCAGGGCTGGTCATTACAGACTGGACTCCCAGCAGAGCTGCCTCTTGGCCCTTGGCCTTGTGTCCCCACAGCCCAGTCCCTTGTCTTTGCTGTTCGGCATCAACATGAACCACACTGCCCTACTCTAGCCGCACAACGGCCCCCCATCTACACTTTGCATGCTTCTCTTGGGGAGAAGTTAGCACGTTTTTGTTCTTTGTGCTACAGTTTGTTTTTTCCTCAAATAAAAATTGAGCTTTCCCCCCATCTCTTTTGTTCAAAGAAAAAAGGTAAACTGGGACGGTGTTCTCTCCAGACCTCTTGTTTGGCATTTTTATTCATTTCTGGCATATAATGATGATGAGTAAACTCTATTTTCCCAAGGTACTTGGGAATGTGCTAACCACACTTATATAAGATAGGAAGAAAAATCTAAATATTTCCAGAAACTTGTGGATCAAATAAACAAAAAAATCCCAAAGCAAAATTTCTAATTGGCGTGTTAGGGCCCAACACATGTCCACTGTATAGCTAGTTCAAAACGAAGGTCTCAGGAGACAAATACTGTAGTGTGACTAGTGCAGGCTCCCCCAGGCCTCAGGTACTTACGCTGGCGACACCACGGCGAGAATCACTGTGTGCTCCGAGGGGTTCGTGGCCCGGATAGACCTGCGAAGACAAGCCTCCGAGTTAGACAAGGTGATCTGTGCCATGTTACACCAACTGGGCATTTCTGCACACTCAAAGTGCCTCCAAAGCAGATCTCCCTCTGGAGAAAATGTCTTAGAACACATAAAAGAAAACAAAAAAGATGCCCTTGCAGATTAAAACATTCTATTCATTTTTTAAAAACTGTATTAACTCCCAGGCAATTATCCAACAGGTCAGACTGCCAATTGTCCACTTCCAAAAAAGTGGCAAATTCCACTTCTGTTTTATGTCTTTTGATTGAACTTCCACTCTGAAAAAATAATGGCCATCTTAATTATCAGTTTGTACTTGGGGAAGCTAATTGGGCTGGATCTTTTTTCTTTTTAAAATAATAGTTTCGAAAGCTGACCTTATAATAAAATTTACAGCACTTTCTGGCAGATGGATATTCAAAGGAAGGTTATGATCTATTAAAGATGATTCAAAGAGCTGCCCTGAGTCTTCAGCTGTTCTCTCTTTACACTTCAGCACAAACAAGCCCCTTGGTCACCAGCTGCAGTGAGAGGCCACAATATGCTAACTGTCACTAGAACATGGTATTTGTAGAGCTAAGACCACCTGGGTATAGTTTACTCCCCTGGAATTTAACAGGACCAAAATCCTTAAGGGTACAGAACACTGAGGCCTGTGAGTCTTGGTGGATGCGCTCAGCAGAAGCGCCAAGTCTGGACTGTTCTGTCAGGGGATCATGATTTACAGGGTCTTCTTATAAAGGGCTACATTCTCAAATCATAGTGCAAAGCAGCACACTTGTTTTGATCTTTTTCCTGTGGCTTCTGTGCATCTCGAAATTTCCCCGAAAAAATCAACATCACTAAGGCCAAAACTAGACCTGAGTCATTTGTGAAACAACATGTACTCGTTTTTCCCTAGCTGTGAACATGTGTGCTTCTCTCCACATCAATGCGTTTGTGCTATCCATGCCCCCCCCCACCACCACAGCAGCTCCTACTGCTTCAGCCTCTTCAACTCCAAGGTCCCTTGGCCTTTGTCAAAGTATATCTTCTGTCCTGCTTTTCATACCCAATTCTGTATGTGCAGCTGACACAGGAAAATGATCAGCTTCCTCCTTGACAGAAAGCAGCTTCCCTTGTGAGGTCAAAGGTGTCAGACAAGCTCTTTGGAGAGCAGGCTTGAGCTCACAGAAGCCCATCAGCACAGACAACTTCCCACTGAGCTGCCCTGCACAGCAGGTCCTGGCAAGGCGAAGCTTCCTTTGTTTTATCCTGAGCAGCCTAATGATACCCAGCAAAGTACCAGTGCACACCAAATGAAAAACACACTTGGCCACTCAGGCACACTCTAGGGAGGCACTGTGCACTCCACACCCTCCCTCGCCTCTCCTACACTAGGGCAGTGGTGTGGGCACTGCCAGGGTTGTGTTTCAGAGCTGAGCCAGGCAAGGGGCTAAAACACATACTGGATGTATCTGGGTCGGAGCACGTCTTCTCCCAGCTTTCACCTTTGAGGTTTCTCCACAGGTGCTTGTATGTAAGAGGGCCAGGAGACTAAAGCAGACCTAGCAGTGTGCAGGAGGAGGGGCAGGGATGCTGGATCGCACAGCAAGAGGAGCAGGCTGTATGTCTGCAAGATCAAGGCCCAGCCCACCTCCAAGCCAGGGGCCTAGGGTCACAGATGTCAGTAAAGGATGCCTGTCTGCCAGGAGTGTGCCCCTCATTCGTCTCCTCAGGGAACACCTGCTGAGGAGCACCCAGGAATCTAGCACCCTCACCAAGCAGCAATAGTCGCCAGTACTCGATCAAGTAGGTACAGACACCTGGCTCCTGAACCGCATGTTTACCCATCATTTATCCTGAGCTACGACAGAGGCACGATGGTTAGACAACAAGACCACCTCTTCCCTCCGGGAGGAATGTAATGCTTAATTACTGCGTGAGACTTTGGCTTGAATTATCTCTTCCCATATTTTTTCCTATTCAATGGAAACATATCTAAAATCATTCTATGTTTGCCTAAGGACTGGTATTTCTAGAAAACTATGTAAGAAAAGCAAATGAAGGCCAGGAAAAAGCTACTACAGTTCTTTCACATAAAGGGCCTGATTCTATTCTGAGACATTTTAGAAAGAAAATATACTTCATACTAAAATAGCATCCCAATATTTTATGTAGCTGTGTATTAAAGGGGAAAATATTTCTGTCCAGAAAGATAAGATTTGAAACCTTTAACAGTAGTTACTTAAGAAAATTCTCCTTTGAGAAAATGAGACTCATCAGTGAGTGGCGAGGCACTAATTGTGATAAGGAACTTCTTTCACTCCATTAATTTCCTATCTGGACCAAAGGTTCTAAGAAGCCATTTCTCACCTCTCTTTTCACTTGCTAATATTCAAGATAATTTCAGCTTCCTATGTAATTGGACTCTATCTTGGTCCAGAATTTCATCAGAGACCTCTTCCTGCCTCACTTCCAAGCAAGCATCCTACTCCTGCTAAATGGCTCAGCGCGTCCTGAACCACCTCCTATGGCTGTGCATGTATTTACAAACAGGCATGTGTTTGCTCCCCAGAGTGCAGCACTTCTGTGAGAGTCGGGGCGAGGCCCCTTGGAGATGAGCTGTTGCTGCGAAGTGGCTATCTTCCCTGTGTCTGGGAAGCCTGCTTCAGGATGGACCCATCTGTGTCAGGCACGGAAAATCACACATTTCACACATTTCTGATGTTCTTTTTGGGACAGAATAATGAAGCTCAAAATATCTCCTTTAGAGCCAAACTATATCTGTGCAATGAGAACTGTATGAATTTTGGTAGTTTTATGAGCAATCCTTGGAGTAGGAAGAGAAGTAACATGCAGTTTTTAGGGGGGCCCAGTTTAGATCTCAGAGTTCAGCACAACTCAAATGTGGAAACGCAGGAAACAGAGATAAATGCGCAGGGAGAAAGTACAGCTTTCATCACACAGCCCTGAGTGCGTTGCACAGTGAGGCTGAGGTAGGTAACAGAGACGTCTGGGCTGGAACTGAAGCTGTCGATAAACGATGCTCACTTGAGCACTGTAGGAGGACAAGGTACCTGCACACCGCTTCTGCATTGAAGTTCCGGGTCTGCCTGTGATCAATCACAATGATTTCATGATGCTTATCTAGAAAGCATTCAAGGGCTGATTCTGGAGTCCGAGCAATGTTGCATCTGTAACCAGCTCTGTCACAGGCCCACCAGAAGCCGTCACTCTGACTATCTTCCTTTGCAAAGATTAGCAAAACCTGAAACACAGAGAACAGAGCATCTTGGCAGAGGCACAGTTCCCAGGGACTGTATCACAAAGAGGCCTGCAATATACTGGGTAGACACGGGGCTCTGGGCCGGGGGTGGTGATGCACAGTGTAATTCCTGCACTATGGGAGGCTGAGGCAGGAGGACTGCAAGTCTTTGGCCAGGATGGGCAACTGAGCAATTTAGTGTCTCAAGAAATAAAAACTGACTGGGGAAATAACTCCACGTGAAGGCTCAATCTCCTGTGCCACAAACACCTGCACACGAGGCTCTTTTTGGAATCTACATGGTTTGACTGGCTGCAGGGCCTTTAAACAAGACTCCATCTCCATGACCCACAGTCTTTCCTGGAAGATATGAGCAGAATAGCAACTCACAAGCTAGAGAAAAAACTGAGTTATGAGATGCAGAAAGATCTGTAGTTATTCTGGTGGGGACTACTGTTTGCTGCAACTTTGAGTATTTTCAATTTCCTCATTAGCTTTATTTTCAAATAAGACAGGCAGTGAAATTATTAACAACATAATGAATGAGGTAAAGTGATAATCTGCAATGTGCATCTATTTGGCTCTAGGGCAAAAGGTGTTTCACTTCCCAGTCTGAGGCCCTCTCTAAACTCTGCCCTCAAATACCTACCAAGTCACAGGGACACAAGGAAGTTCCAAAGGACCTCAGTCACTCCTTCTGACACTCAACCCTTGCCAAAGTATGAAAGGAACGGTCATGAGGCATGAAGCTGATAGAAGCAAAATGGGCAAAGTTGGCTTCTACTGGGTCCCTGAAAAGCCTCACCCATGGAATAGAAGGAATGCTTACAGCTTTCCCCTGGGCTCAGGAACCCAGATTCCAAACCAGCCAGGAGGCCAGCGGCAGCCTCATCACCCCTTAACCTAACGTTTATTTGTGCTCTGCCTCCTTCTCTGAAGAACGAAGCTTCAGGAGGGCAGAGACGTGCAGCCTTGTTCCCTGCTCCCCACCTCCCCCGTGCCCAGCCCCAGCCTGGTCCTCAGGAGCAGCTCAGTAAATATTGGATGCCTGACTAACTACTTGGAGGACTTTTTGAGAAATACAAGAGGCAGGTTTTTTGGGTGTTTTGTTTTGTTTTGTTTTGTTTTGTTTTGTTTTTGAGACAGGGTTGTTGATGAACTAAAGATTCCTTGACTGTTATGGAGAAAGGACAAAAGAGATGAAGGGGAATGTTAATAAGTGATAAGCACTATATGAAATATACAGAAAGCCGAGGGATGGGGAGCAGGTGAGAGTGCTGGCAGACAGTCAGGAAAGGGCCGGGTGTCTAAAGGAGACGCCCTCCAGGAAGGGTTCGAGGGGCCCCATCAAGGACACATCTGTGACCAGGGGTTCCAGGGACCACAAGGGAGTCTGTGTGGTGGAGGAAGGAGAGGCACAAACATTTACAAAGATGACGCTGTACTGGTTATGCTGTTTTGTTTCTATGTTCTTGAGGTTTTGACCTCTGGGCTTTGCTGACAGCCTCTCCCAGGGATAACTGATTCCTAGAGCCAGAAGAACCCCTCTCCTGGAAGCTCAGCTCCGCCATGCAGACCAAGCCACAGCCCACATCCCAAACACTTCCACGGGATTCTTGGACTCAGTGAAATTATGTCCCTCCCCTGACCACTCAGGGCCAGGTACCAGACAATTTGGGACAACTTCTATCACCTAGACCTCCTCCAGAAACATCCAGATGAGCCAGTCCTTGGCCTGTGTGCCCAGCCGTCTCACAGACACCACAGAAAGCCCCACCCTTGTTCTCCTGCCCCTCGGCCTCTGACTGACCTCAGTGCTGTCCGAGGAAGCCCTGTGTGGTATGGCACGCCTACTCTTGGACAATTTTTCCAATGGCAATTGTCCCTGATCAGTTGAACTTATTATCGCTGAATAATAATAAAGTCTACATTTAAAAACAGGACTATTTATAACATAATGACATGTACTGGAGAATTTCTTTGGGTATTATTTAAAATTATTTCCATTTATAAAACATTGATTTAGAGAAACTGCTTTTTAATTATTCAAGTCTTAAGCAAAGTGAAAATCTATGGAGAGAAAAACATGCATGTTTTAGAGTAAAACATTGTGGGTAGTCATCTTTGTTAGTGCTTGCCTGGCTCTAGAAAACCACACTTCTGCAGGAAAGGTGAGATAGGAGCCGACTGACCGAGAGCAGAGTCTGTCTCCGTCTCCCAGAGCAGAGCTGAACTAATGACACAGAAACCTGGGATTTGAGCAGAGGAGCCAGAGACTGAGGATTAGGACTCATCACCCATTAGTAGTAGAGATATGAATGGAAGAATCTTAAATTCCCATAGTCAGGTGCTCAGAGGTGACCTATGGCCACCATTCCCAAGCCATGGCTTTTCCTGGGGTCTTCCTTTGATCCTATAAGGAAATCTTGTACTGTCTATTTCTTATTAATTTGTTTACATTTCTGTGGAAAGCAGCTGTTACTTGCCACTAAAAGTCAAAATCCATAAAAACTTGAGCCATGCAGTCCTTCTTCAACTTTAGCATTTTACTATCAATAGTTATAGTGTCACTGTTAGACTTAGCCATTCATTAATATCTACTGACCATTCATGGACGCAAATCACATAAAATGATTTTTCAAAATATATTTCCAAAAACTCATCGTTAAAGGCATATAGTTGAACCTGTATATATAAAAAAAAAAAAGTAAACTGACCCCTGTGCTGGCTCCAAATAACTGTCAACATTCATTCAAAAATATTTATCGATGATGTATTATGCAAGAGGTTAACACCTGGCACTAAAAAGAAGACAGAGCCGGCCAGGGGCCAGAGGCCATGTCTGTCCCTCAGACCGCAGCAGGAAGTCAGGGAAGCAGATGGTTGCAGTCAGTGCACTAGCAAGTGGAGACCACAGACTGCCAGAGCGCGGATAGGAATCTGGGCATGCGCAGGAGGAGGCAGCTCGTCTGCAGCGCTCTGACTGCACTGCTATAAACCCAGAAAAAGAGCAGAAGATAAAGAACAGATTTGGGCAGAAGCCTGAAACAAGGAGGAAACATTTTCCTTATGGAGCAGAGCTTGGCCAACTCGGACTCTGTCCCGGGTCAGGTCACAACTGTTGGCAGCCTCCCCTGGCACGATACAGTCAGATCAAAAAGCTGATCAGGCACAGCATTATCTATAAACAAGGGAAAATCATGATTGTCCTGTGACATTTGAAGGTTTTTGTTAAATCACTGGAAGCTCTTGTATTGTTGGCTATTCGTGTACAGAGAAATGAAACATAGAACAGTATTTATTCAGTGCCCTATAAAACTTTCTCACAACTGAGATTTCACTACTTTTCCAAAATGTTATCAAGAGTAGCTGGCACAGTGTTGCCACACTCTTCCAGTTGTACAAATGAAAATAAGAAGGCAGCATTTTTCCACGCCTAGGTGAACTGCACCGCACATCTCCTAGGCTTGCGTCTACTTCCGACCTACTCCCTCTTCACCTCCAGAGTCGTGCACCACCCCTGACATCTTTTAATGAGTGTGACAGGTTTTCTGGCCTCACTTCCTTTGAGACACCTTAGTCCTTCTCACCACAACAGTGTCCTCACTTAGGAGGGTAAACCTGACTTTTGCAGGTTCCCTGCCCTGATCCTCAGGCTGCCACCTGAGTGTCCCCACAGCCAGCTGGCTCTGCTCTTACTCCGTGCCTTTGGGATCATCTCTTCTCATTCCTTTCTTTCACCGGGTCTCTGTTGGCTCACTCCCTTCCCAGTGAACCATCCTGGCACAGAGTCATGTGGCCCCAGTGGTAACTGGGAGACAGAAGCAACCCAACTACGCACTCTGCTGCCTGAACCTAAGCTGAGTATCAGATAGGCAGGGACCAATTGCAGAGGACTTGAAAAAAGTGTCATGGAAGGTCACTGACTATGCTGCACATCCGATGCTTACAGTGATCGTAAGAGTGAGAGCAGAGTCCATACCTTCATGATTATTCACAGTTAACACACAAAACTATAATCTGAAACACATTCTGGAGGGCTTGGTAGTATTTTCACATATAACTTTAAAGACCTCAAACTGGCAGGCAGAACCTCTACTTCTACAAACACTTTGCCTACATCTTCCAGGAAGCACAAAGCTCAGTTCACCCTTCATCACTCTAGAAACTGACCCAAAGCTGGGCGACAGAGTGAGAAGCACGGGCCTGCCTGTGAATAGAGGCTGAGACACTTGGCCTTGTCAGAGAGAGATCCAATCGCAGGTAAACACGAGGCCCACAGACCATCACCTGGCTCCTGGGCAGAGCAGTAGCAGCTCTGCGGACTGCATTTCCTGATTCTCCTCAGCTGATCCTTTCCAGCTCCAGCCCATGTCACTTTGTTTTGCTGGAAGATCTTGCAACCATTTCATTTACAAGTTTTATCAAGAAAAAGATGGGAGCTATCTTTCTGAGGATAGCAATAATCTACCATGACAGCTATATTAGCTTTCCTGACACTGGTACAAAATGCTCCACACTCGAGCTCATGGCGTGGGGGGATTCAGTCCTGGGCTGGCTGACTCCAGCACAGAAGGGGCTTGGAGGAAGCAGGCATTGGAGGAAAGCTGCTCAACCCATGGTGACCAGGGAGCAGAGAGTGTGAGAGGGAGGAGCTGAGATAAGAATGTAACCTTGCAGGTTGTATACACAGTGATCCTCTTTTTCTAACCAGGTCCCACCTGTGATCAGCGCAGTCACCTGTGACTCATCACTGATCCCCACTTCCAACCCTACACAAGACTTTTGGGGGACAGTGTAGATCTAAATCATAATGACAGCTAAATGAGAGTAAAATCATACTTCCCTGGTGAAGGCTAATTATGAAAAAGATGAAAACAAAACTTTTCTGTAACTTGAAAATGGCATTATATGTTCATTATTACTAGCATTCTTTCTAAGTACACATCACCAGATGGATTCTACTGTCTACTAGAACACCCAACTTCAGGATACTGTTTGCCCTTCAGTCTGACTCTGGCAGCAAGGACCTTCGAGACCAGAGCCTCTAAACACACCTTGTAAGCTGCGTCTATATCACACTATGGAATTGGCCAGTAAGATCAGAAGAGTAGCTAATGCAGGTGAGAATTAGCTGGTTTGGGGACCTTCTTTAAATGAGTTTAGGAAATGATGCCAAGAAGAGCTAGAGTTTAGTAAGAACTTTCTATTGACCAGCCATTATACCCGGAGCCCATGAAATTAACTTTCTCATGTAACAACCCCTTACCAACTCATTGGAGATGAACACAATGCCCATTTCACAGACAGAAACAGAGGCTCAGGTGATTCAGAGACTTGTTCATAGCCATCCAGCTAACAGGATGTGTGACCCAAGGCTGGCTCACCCTCAGTTAGCATTAGATTAAGTGTCTTAGTTTTGTTTTTATCCTCTAAAATAATGGGCCCCAAATTCCTAATTTTCTCTGTCTCCAGAGACTGGCTGATTTAGGCAGAAGACACAACCAACTTGACAGCCAGCAGTAATGAGGGGAAGGGATATCTGACTATAGTAGGCTGCTCGGTCTACAACTCTGTCATTTTATTGTGCACCTCCATCACCAGTTCCACTTAATGTGTGATGGTCAGCTCCCTAGGAGGCCATGTGAGCACCAATATGAAAAGCCCCCAATCTGCAATGGTTCCAGAAAAGTTCATCTCCATACAACGTGAAATAAGAAGTGTTGTTTGTTTTGTGTTTTTGTTGCTTTTGCAGTGGTAGGGATCAAACCCAGATCCTCGGGTACATTACGAAAGTGCTCTACTACCTAGCTACACCAGTAGTCCTGAAGAAGAAATTTTGAAAGATCTGCCTTGCTAGGAAAAAGCTTCAACCACAGCTGAAAGCCCAGCGTGAGGGAGTGAAGACCGGATTCTCTAAGCAGAAATATGTTAGTTCTACATGCTGGGGAAATAAATGTGCTCCAGCAAATAGATGTGCTTTGATGAAGAAAAGACAGGAATCTACTGCCTTTGAGACAGTATCATATTGATATGAATTTACTACCTCATAATGTTTTCCTTACTTTTTATTTTCTTGCCAAGACTGGAAAGGAGGACTTTCTGTGAGTCACATCCACTGAACCAGGAGATGTATTCTTGAGTCCCCCCTGCTGCCCTGCGAGCCCACTCCACTCCCACCTGTGTGCGCCCCCACGTTCCTGTCCTGGTTTCCCCAGTGAACTCCAAAGTGCATCATCCAGCAACCACATCCTGCACTATTCTTATCAAGCCATTTCCTCCCAAGCCCTCAGGGTTCTTGGCTGATGTTACTAATTAATATTTCTGGCATTCCAGTGAAACAGCAGAACAGATACTTTCTTCAAAGGAAGAAACAAAACAGAAATGAAAGCACTAGGACACTGCTTGATTTTCCTAAGACAGTTGCAAAGTTGGTAGCCAAAGCACAATACATGACCAGCTATTCATGCCTTTAAAGTCAGAATGTTGCAAAAAATAAAACTCACTGTCCAGACCATGTGTGTGTGACCAGGGAGCGTCACAGCATTTCTCCAGCCCCCCAGCTCCTAGCAAAGGGCCTTGCAGGTAGTAAGCACTAAGTAGATGCTGAGGGGGTGGATCAAGGAACCAAACCGTGTTTCAAGGAGCCAAGTAGTAAAGATATACGTGGTTTTAAAATGCCCTTCTTATTGTTTTTCGGAATCTCTTGATTCTTTTTCCAAACTATTCTGAGAGGGACTCTTGGCCGGCAGCACCACTGATGTCTGGGGCCAGAGTTATGCAGTGGGAACAGGTGAGGTACCCAGCAGCATTGGTGACTACCCAGCTCTTGCTCAGGGTGGTGGATTCATAGAGTTCATTTTATTACTATATTTCAAAGATTGAGTATAAATCAGTTCTATTTCTGTATATTCTGATATCAAATATAATAAGCTCAAAATTACAGAAAACGTTCTCAGTTATGGGGGCACAGTGTTTATTAAGGGATATTTAAGTTCTACAAAGAATTATCTGCTTGAAAGGACAAGTATAGTATAACTCGAGTCTTTGCTGCAAAATGTGACTGTTTAGCATGTATAGTATATGCATATACGTACTATGCAATATCAAATTAAATCAAAATGAAATATATTCATCATCAAAAGCTAGGGTTATGGAAATGAATAAAAGAGCTATAGTTTGGGGAAAATGTTCTCTGACTAAAGACCTGTAAAACGCACATGTAAAGAGCTTCTTCAATAGCTTTGAAAAATTACCTCACTTAAAAAGAGACCAAACATCACATTACAAAAAGTAATAGAGAAATGGCCGATAAGCAAACATAAATGTGTGCATCATTAGTCACAGAGAAACGCAAATTTACATCATAGTAACAGCTCTACAGTATTCACCTGGTATAATGGCTAAATTCAAAAGAGTGACAATAGCTAACATTACCAAGGATTAGAAGTAACTGGATGCTTCATATCGCTTATAAAAGTATAAAATTGTATAACCATTGTAGGAAAAGTTCTGGAAGCATCTTTAAAAAGTAAACACATCATTGCTTTTGAAATATTCTTAGGCAAAGGGAAAAAAATCCACATTTGGAAAGAAAAAAATAATCTTGCACACAGAAAATGCTAAGGAACTTACACACTGTAAGAGCTGATAAACTGTAAGAGCTAATAAATGAACTCAGCAAGGCTATAGGAATCTAAATGGCTAAAACAATCTTTAAAAATAAGAATAATGTTAGAGGGCTCACCACAAAAACTTATCTTAAAGCTGCAGTAATCAAAACAGTGTGTTACTGACATAAAGACATACATATAAATCAATGGAATAAAATGAGGAATTCAGAAATAGACCTTTATGACTGATTGCTTTTTAGTGAAAGTGTTAAGGCAATTCAATGTGGAAAGAAGAGTATTCTTCACAGGTGCTGTAAGACAACCAGATGCCCCAATCAAATAAATGAAGCTGGATTTCCTAGCTTAATGTATACAAAAATTAACTAAAAACTAGACTACAACACTAAATGTAAAGGCTGAAATTATAAAGCTCTTGGAAGAAAACAAAAAATTAAATCTTAGGTTAGGCATGGGTTTTTAATATGACATCAAATGATATTAAACGAAGAAAGCAAATTTAGAATGATGATTGCAATGCTATATCTTTCAAATAAACCTTAAAATATTGTGAAATAGTAAGAATATATTCAAAGGCAAAAGAGAGGTAGAGGTAAGTTAAAAGGGGAAAGAAAAAAACTGATGATTGGGCTGGGATTTAGGTCAGTGGTTCTGGCACCTGTCTTGCAAGCACAAGGACCTGGGTTCGATCCCACGTAACCATATACAATACTGGGCGTGGAGACTCACGCCCAGCAGCAACCAGTGCCAGGCGTGGTGGCTCATGCCTGTAATCCCAGCACTTGGGAGGCAGAGGCAGGAGGATTGCTGTGACGTGAGTTTGAGGCTGAGCTCGGGGCCAGCCTCAACTACAAGGCGAGACCCTGTCTCAAAAAAGAAAAATAAAAACTGATTATTAAAGAAAAGGAAACAAAGCTTACGTACATGGGGTGGAGGATTTGGGGGGGACAGGGAATGGGAAAAAATGAGAGTTAATTCGTGTCATGTAGTAGGACAAATTCTCCATGTCAACTGTGATTATCATGTGTATATAAAATGTACTAATAGAATCAATTTAGAAAAATAATATGTGAATATTATTAATGGACACAAGCATACAAAGAGTTGGTAACCAAAAATGGATCATACTGTTTACTTTGGAAAGGAAGAAAGAGGGCAAGGGAAATAAAGGGCTTAAATGATGTCTTCAATATTTTGTTTCAGAAAAAAGTTCCCTAAAACAAATAGAGCATAATGTGAATATATGACAGAAGTGGATGTGCCTTTATGAATTTTTGAAAAACCTGACAATTTGGCAAGTTCCATCTTTAAAAAAGTGAGACCTCCTTCCCACGAGCACTCAGTTACCACTGCAGCACAGGGCAAAGTGAAAGTCAGTGAGGTTGATAGAAGACTATGCTAGTCCACCCAAGAATTAGTCTTGAAATTGCCTTGTAAACAAATCCCTGATACCAGCTCCTTTATGTCATTGCTTTTATTCAAAGCCGTGGTACAAAGTACGTGCCTTCGGGATGGTTACAGGAATTTTCCACTTGCTTGTGTTTTATACAAACAGTTGTGGTTTATGTTTATTTCCCCCAACTCTGTTCCTAATTTTGCTTTCATCAAGTTTTCCCAAGCTAAATCTTTCTTTTTTTTTCTTTCCCTAAATTCACTCTTCCTTTTCTAAGGATCTATAAAACATTGTTTTCTTTTCCCATTTGCTCATAACTCAGTGCATTTCCTTAGTTCGTTTTTCAGGGTCATCTTCTAGACACTGGCTGCTTTCTCTACATCTTACAGGAATTTCATGTATCCCAAGCGCAGGACAGTCTTCTAGGTACTGGTAAAACACAGCTGTTCAGAGGATAAAGCTCACTTACTCAGGGCTAAGGAGATGCTTTCCATGGTAATGGGCATTTTTACATCATTTCCAAGTGCTACAAACTTCCTTCTCCTGGGGCACAGAAAACTGGACGGCTGCTGCCAACAAGACACAGTTGACCCACTGTGTGGGTCAGTTCAGTCCTACAGGTAGCTGAGCCTTCTGTCCTGGAACCCTGGTTCCCTCTGGGTCACACAGCCCAGGAGGCTGCCTGGCCTAAGTCACGTGGGACACGAAAAGGAAGACCTTCATGGTTCTCAGTTTCCAAAAAATAACAACTACACTGCTGAGCCCTGTCCACTGCTTGGCCACATTCTAGGTCCTTGGTGCTGTTCTGTGTAACTCACAGATCCCTATCAGAAAAGCACTGTCATTTCCACTCTGCAAACAGGACACTGGGGTGCCACTGTCCACGCAAACTGACCCAGCCAGTGACAGGCACAGTCCAGCTGTGCCCTGGCCCTGCATCACCACATCTGCTCTTCCTTTCCTGGCTGCAGCAGGATATAGGATAGACTAAAGCCTTTGGTAGAAGAACTGTTCTTCCTCACAATTCACCATGCGATTTACTGTTTATACACACACTCGCAATGGAGAAATATTTAAGGCTTCAAGAAAAAAAAAAACCCTAAGTCCTCAAATACGATATTGATCAAAGCACACATTTACAAATACATACACATATGCACTATATATGGAAGGGCATGAATGGCCATCTACTGTTATAGCTATATTAGAGCATCACCTCAAATAGTCCTCTTGTACCACATGCCTGACTGCACAAGGAGGCATACCTGAATGGGGTCCTGCGTCAGTCTCATGGGCCCAATGCGCACCTCTGCCGAAGACACCTGCTGGAGAGAGTGCAGCACGTGAGAAGGGTCAAGTCATACATCACACAAGGTGAAAAATCTTTCCTTACAAGCTCATGATGCTACATCACTTTTAGACTCTAAAGGAGAGGAGCCAATGTATTGACTTGGAGACAAATTACAAAAATACCATGTTCAGCGTAATCTTTGCTTTATAAAAGAATGAATCAATATACACATATATATAGTGTATGCATTGGAAATATCCCCAACAACGAAGTGGTAAGACTTGAGAGCTTGGATTTTTATAGTAAACATATATTGCTTTGTGGGTGAAAATATTATAATTCAGTAATTATTTATCAAGCACCTACTATGTGCGCTAGGCACGATTCCTATTAGAGCTATTATTACTCTAAAATCTCAGGCTTAAAATCTGTATTCCTCAACCTTGGATGCTAACATACATATTGGCTTAAGAACTGCTCCTATATTTAGATCTTATCTTTCTTATTTTCATATTTTAGTGTAAGGCACAAACAGCTCACTCTAACCTACATTTTCCATGAAAGCCTATCCGTGTCCAGAGGCAGTGACAACACACCAGGAACACTAAGGGCTGGACTCTGCCCCCAGCTCCTGGAGGGAGCCTGGAGCTCCTACAAGGTCACTGAGCCACACCATCTAATTGCCTCTGGCTGCAGGCAGAGCAAGGACCTGTCTTCATTTTTTAACTACTTTACCTGGATTTCTAACAGTGACTTTCTCTAAACTCATCTGTGGAAGGGCTTGGCCTCACCTTCATGGATCTGGTTTTGTTTTTCCCAAGAGGCTGCCGTTGCATGGCACTACTTGAACGCTTATCCTGAAAACGCCACACTGCAGTGTTCCCCCGGTCAGTCGGGAGCAGCGCAATCAACAAGCATCGGAACTAACCAGGCCAGAGCAGGCCTTAGCCGTTAAAAAAACAAACAGGAAAAGCAGAGGTTTCTATCGATGACATTTCAGAAGACTCTAAACAACTTCCTTCCTCCTTTCTCCCCCTTCCCCTTCACTCAACGCTGAGAATCCTTGCACATCCATCTCTGTCCCTTTCCTCTACTGCCTGACTCTTCTACTTAGTGACCCCAACATCATGGTGAGAAGATCGGCAGCTGAGGCCCCGGGGCCCTCACCAAACTGTCCCGCAGCAAACCCAGGTGATGTCTGCAGCTCCTCCCTGGTGTGCTGGGAAAGTGGCTTCCTTGACTGAGGTCTGTCCTGTCACCTGGACCATGGAATCCTGAGCCTGGAGTGAATGATGCCAAACTGTGGCATCTTGCTGCTGTGCCGGCATCCCCTGCACTTCCTTTCCCTGAGCACATCTGTGTCCTGCCAGGTGAGCCTGCGACACCACCAGCCTCATGTACTGTGCGGGACAACAGTACAGGTGCAGGGGCATAACTGCCCCCTTGGCTACTACTCCCGAGGCCATGCTCACTAGAGAAACCCTTGATAATAAAGAGTGAAGCCAGTGGGGTTCAGGCGAGAGTAAATGGCAGTCGGAGCTGTCTGTCGCTGTCCCTGGCATCCATCTTCAGCAAGACCACCTGCTCAAGGCCCCCACAGCAACACTGGCTTCCTAAAGGAGTTATCTGGGGACATAAAGTAAATGAATGAAACACTCAATCAACAGGAATGCAGAAGGAATAAAATGAAAGCTGACTGTCTCTGGAAGGCTGAGAGACTGGGGGAGGACTCCTGTAAGACCGGCACATACTGTCCCCAGATTAAGGAGAAATACCCACGTGCCACACTGCCTGTGTCATTTTGTGAGGAAGTGCTATGCACGTGACTGTGAGGTTAGACCCACCAGGACGGCCTCTGAGGACTGTAGATCTCCTCAAGCTCTGCAGTCCCATGCATGGTGGGACATAGGCAAAAGCCACTGAGGGTCAGAGTGGTGATTTAAAAGCCACATGCAAGCAAGGAGGGGCTGCTTTTCTGCCTAGTGAAGAGAAAGACCCTACTGCCCTCTCCACAGCACCAGTTCCCTGCCCACACCTGCTGTCACCTCTGCCTGCTCCAACCCAGCCAGTCACTGAGTTGTGAGCCTCCCAGCCTCCTGCCCCACCAATCTCCTCCTGTCCGGTACCAGTCTCCTCCCAGTCCCACTTCCTCATGCCCCCACCCCCATACCATCACGACACCTCTTCCTGCAGCTTGGATGCCTCAGTTTACCAGCTCCTCTAGTGCTGACCCACATTTTGTTTTATATTTCTTGCCTTGTTTTCTCCTTCTTGGTCTGTGCTCCAGGTCATCTGACCTTGGCTACTGTATCTGAAACAAAGTTCCAACTGATCCCTGGCCCTGTCAAGTCCTTGATGGCCCGGGGACTGTCTGAAAGGAAGTCTGCAGAAGGTAGATGGCACTTTACAGGGCTCTGTGTTTGACAGTCGGGCCCTGCTGTCTGCACTTTTCCAGTCTGTCACACAGCAATTCCCTACAACACCTTTGCTGCCAAGCCTCTACTTTAAAGACTGGACTTTGAACAACCACAGATGCACAGATCCACAATAGCCCCTGGCTCTGCCTCCAGGAAGTGATCGTGTTTGCCAGGACCTGAGAAACAACCCCAGTGTGGAGTCCGAGGCAACAGAATTCCATCATGGGGGAGGAGGACAGGACAGGACCAGAGCATCAAGCCATGTGCAAACCAGCCACTCCAACCACACATGGGTTTCCCCAAAAGCCTAAGGGGAGGGGCTGCCCGAAGACATGTGCACATGAGCAGTATCACCAGTTCCCCTGCAGATGAACTGGCTCTCTGGAGGTGAGTCCTATTTTGTAGCACTTGCTCATTTCCATGGTATAAATACTTTCACCACAGCTGATCTCTAGATAGCAGTTTAACTATGTTAAAATAGAAAAGATATACTCTCAGCTGCAGTTGGGAATATGTCTTTTCACTCAGAGACCATCTATGAGAGGCAAACTCCCCCAGTCCTCACTGATGTCTGCAAATGTCTGTCACCCACTTGTATTGGATAGTTTAGCTGGATATAGAATTCTGAAAGCCATTTGCCCTCAGCTTCTGAAGCTGAGAGGAGATTCTGCCCCAGGAGGTGCTGAGAGCAAGGAAGGGTTCATGGGTGAAGGCAGGAAGATGCACAGACTGGGTTAGGGGGAGAAGATTCTGGTAGGCACACTGCAGTGGAGGACAGTGAAGACTAGAGAGCCTGGGGTCTGGTCCCTGGAGGATTCTGGGGAGGAGGTCTCCTTCTGTGTGCAAGTGCCAGTCATCACACTGTAGGGTTCTGAGCCAAGGATTAACACCATCAGATGTGGGACTTGAGAAAATCAAACATTTGGTTTTACTGCCTTCAGAATAAACAAGAACAGAGATTTAGCAAAAACAAAGCAAACATAAAAACTCCTATGAGCAGGAACCACAGCAGCAAAAGGCAAGTGGGGAAACATATTGCTACGATGAGGAAAAAAAGATCACAGGAACAAACAGTCCAGTTTGGCTTCACTCAGACAGAGAGGGAACTCCAAGATGTGGCCGGGCAGGGGCAGGCCACACAGAGCAGAGACAGAAACAGAAGAGGAAGCAAGGTTGACACGCCTGTCATGGTGCCACCCTCTCCAGAGGTGACAGCCACAGATCTTGGCAGTCTTAGCTCTGGGAATCTTCTTAAGACTGCGAGTCTCTTGAGGACATTGATTCTTACATTTTTCTTTCAGTACAGGGGCTGACTGAACCTAGTCTTTGTACGAAGCCTCTTCCACAATCTTCTAAAATTCTTTTAAAATACAGTCTCTTTAAGTCACTAAGTCTCTTTGAGTCACTGGGACTGAACTTGCGAACCTTCTGCCTCAGCCTCCCAGAGGACAGGAGGTACCAACTGTGCCTAGCTCAACTCTGTGCTTTGCATAGCTTTATCTCCAGGCTCTAAAAGGTGCTCAGAATATTTTTTGTAGAATGAGATTAAGTTGTCTAAAATGACTCAGATTTTCAGTATTGGAGTCAGGACAGAGATGTCTTATCCTTCTTAACTCACAATGTCCTGCCCCTTCATCACACTCTGGAGCAGGATAGTGCTATCTTCGTTCCCAAATTTAACTCTTTCTATGATTCTGGTCGCAAACCGAATTGGAAGTAAATGGAAGTAAATTTCTCCATAAGGTTAACTTGGTACCTAACCATTAAACTTAACTCAGCTCTTCTCCCATTCCACTGGTGACCAGAATTGTAGAAGAATTAAGCTCATGAACTGAGGTAACTGTAATTCTAATGGCATCGCACATCTTTCTATTAAAGCTTTCTGGATCCCATTCCGACTCTGCAAGATAGATGCTCCAGTACCTGGTGACCCTGCTCGGGCCTTTACAGTCTATCAGCAGGGCTGCTGGCAGCACTGAGGATGTAGACATGTAGGATGAACACATGTAGGAGGCACACACATGCATGTGTGTCCATGCTTGTGCATGTGTGTACATGTGCGTGCATGTGCATGTACATGTGTTCCAGGTGGGGGTGAGGCTTCCATAACTTCCACTTTCCAAAAGCCAGCTCAGAATCTGAATCTCCCCCACTTTAGTTCTCCTTTGGAAATCTCTTCCTCCCACCATTTGCAGTACGTGTGTCCACACACATGCACACACAGGTGCATGCACACATGTATGCACACACATGGCTTAGGACTAGCATCGCCTTGTGAGAGAGTCTATGGTAAAGATTATTTTTCACTCTGAAATGGGCTGGGATGGGCATGGGAACAGACATTTGAAATGCCTTTTATCGCCTCTGCCCTTTTGGCTCTCATTTTAAAACAGCATTTAATTTGATCAGGATGTCCCCTGTCCACCCTCCCTCTCAGGCTAACTTGGTTTGTACACTTCCAAGGTCTGGGTAAATGAAGGCTGTATGTGGCGTCTTCCTTTGGAATGGGCCCACCCACCCTGTGTCCAGTCAGGACGGCTGGCACTGCAGCCCGCAGCAGCCCTTCCGTGAGGCTTATGGCCCAGCTCTAGGCAGGGACTCCTGGGTCAGTGGACAACAACGGTACTTAGCACCAAGGATACTCTCCACCACTTTCTGTACCCTTGGCCGGGGCCCAGCTTTGACGCAACTGCTCCCTGCACTACTGACATCTGCGCCGTGCAGACCCTTCAGGACCAAAGAGGGTGCTGGGCGCCCATGATCCTCCCTGGCTCCTGCTTCCACCTCTGCTCACACAGCTCCACTTGGACATCCTGCGAAATACCTGGGGAGCTGTTTACAAGTCCGTTGGTGTCTGGTCTGACTCTGCAACATGAGAAGAGGCCTCTCGAAGACAAGTCCTCCTGCCTCAGCTTTCCAGCGTGCTGATATTGTCACCACGCCTGGCTCAGGCATCAGCCTTTGGTGCTGCGGGGACCAAAAGCACCAGTCTAAGTTTGAGCAGGTGTGTGCTGTCTTTGTCACTTCTTGCCCCTGGATGGCCCCTGAGGTCTCTGTAACCTGAGTTACTCAACAGCAGCCTGTGGGAAGGCAGGTGTATGCCTGCCCAGGCTCAGCCACAGCAACTGCTCCACATACCCACAGGCACCCAGAGGGCTCCCCTACCACACAGGGTCAGCACTGATGCTGGAGGAAGTCAGAGCGCTTCACACTGCATGAAGTGCTGTAAAACAATGTGCATAAGTCAATCAGAATCGATTAAGAGCTTCTTTAAAATCT
Organism: Petromus typicus; assembly: GCA_004026965.1. Taxonomy (NCBI): domain Eukaryota; kingdom Metazoa; phylum Chordata; class Mammalia; order Rodentia; family Petromuridae; genus Petromus; species Petromus typicus. The sequence continues at coordinate 8,461 of PVIR01010400.1, read as the reverse complement.
ACTTTTGCTTATACACCTATGGGGGAAGATGGGTCATGGCCATAAGACACTCAGAATTGGTGACATATCTGTCCTGTGTCCTGCTGTTTCTGAATACTGTATCTCATTCATTTGGCAGCATGATATCTCATCACTTAAGTATACACACAACCAATCATTAAAGATATAGCTATAAAAGATGATTAATCCACTGGACTTCAAAATTATAACTTCTATTCACCAAAGGCAAAGAACAGTTTAATAAGAGAAACAAAAGATCTTGCAGTCAGAAAGATAGAATCTAAAATATAGAAAAACAGCATATTTTAGTAACTAGAACATATCATAATAAAATTTAAAACATTGATAAAAAGACAACCAAGATGAAAGTTAAGCAAAGGAAGTGAAATTTATAATGGAGGAAGCATAAAGGGATGTTGGTTATCCTAGTATTCTGGGAGTTTGAGGAAGGAGGATTGCAAGTTTGAGCCCAGTGTGGGCAACTTAGTGATTTAGTAAGACTTTAACTCAAAATAAATAAAGACTTGGGATGCAGTACAGTGTAAAGGTTCTGGGTTAAAATTAAAATAAGAGACATTGTGAGTAGTCAAGAAAAATAAAAATTGTAAATTACAATGTGACACTATGTTACATTCAACCATTTAAAAGTTCCACAGAAAGGTAGGATCATGCAGGCAAACTGTCTAGCACGACGAAGGTAGACCCACGGGGGGAGTGTAGATACGGATCCCACAATCCAGGCTTCTATGTGAGTATGTGAATGTTCTTTAGGGATACAAAGAGGCATTTATAAGAATCAGCATTACTAGTATATTATTTATCATGACAAAATTTAAGACAGTCTAACTCACAGTTCACTAGCATCCACCACCAGGTAAAGCTGCTAACATCTAAGGAGTATCCACAAAAATGAAATACTGAACAGCTGTGAAAATGAGCCGAGAGCCACCAGTTCTAAATGTCTGACTCTTACAAACACTGAGTTAAAACAAAAATCCACATTTTAAAAGAATCCATAGAGTATCACCAAGATAAAAAATTTTGAGTGTTTAATACAATGCCAAATGCAGGTTAGGAACACACTGCAACAGTATACGGAAATGTTGACAAATCCCCAGTTGAGGCGGGGACCCTTTGTGTGGAGAGGGGGTGTTTTGGGGGAGAGAGGAAAATACCAGGGGCATCGACTATGTCATTAATGACCAATTTTTTGAAGGAGTAGTGAGTACTCAGTTGTTTACTGAATTATAGTTTATTTTTAAGTATTGAAAAACAAACTTAAAATATACTGAGTTTTACTGGAAAAGTCTATTTTCTCCTTTGAGATTAATGTTGATTGAACAGTTGAGACTATGTATTATTTTGTTTTCTAGTGAAACCTTTATTTGATAAAATAGATGCTATATTTAAACATACATGTAACAGAGACAGAATTTGTCTGAACTTTGGTGAAATAAAACTCATGAAAACTGGGCTGAAGTTCTCTATAACCCAGCACTCTGGGAGGCTAAGGCAAGAAGACCACATGCCCTAGCCTGATCCAGACAACTTAGCAACTTCATGAGACTCTGCCTCCAAACACAGAACCAAAGGTCTGAGATGTCCAGTGTGAAAGCTCTGAGTTCAGTCCCTAAAAACCCGCCTAAAAAACGTGGGCTGAGACTGAGATGAGCACCTTTTCTGTGCTTCTGTGTGATGAGAGGGCTGATGCGATTCCTGTGAGCACCACCCTGAAAAGATCCCGTAATCCCACATGAGCACCGGGGACCCCTTCCCAGAGCCGAAGGGTTTCAAGCTGCAGAAAGGAACAGCAACTTGGCCCAGAAGACAGGGCCAAGGTGAGGCCCAGGCGGCCTCGTAGGAAAGGCCTTGCTTTCATCCTGTGTTCACTCAGACCTCAGTGTGCCTCAGAAAGGCCTTCAGACGGCAAACGAACAGCTGTGAAGCAAGGACTTTAAGCTGACTGCTAAGTAGGATGTGAAAGATCTGGCTGAGAAATAGCGAGCACAAAAAAGGCAGAGTGAGCTGGGAGGTCAGCACCATGCCTGCCACCAAGCACAGGCTTCTGAGACACAGGTGCCGGACCCAGGAGGTCAAGGCGGGGAGGCAGAGGGGAACCCATACCCCACCCACCACAGATGACCTAGCACGCCTGCGCACTGGCCAACCACGGTTCCCTCTGTCCCCTGTCACTCCCACAAGTGCTACCTCTGCTCTGGGACTGCCTGGCTGGGCAGAGGAAGAAGAGGAGGCTGGGTCTCCCCCTGCCTTACACTGTGGCTGCGAGGAAAGATAAAGAGACCATCCTCATGTTAGCTTCGAAGTGGGAACTACAAAAATAAACACAGAAGCCAAGAGATGCTGTCAGATCCAAAGAGAAAAGGTGTCTGGTGTAGCTGTAGAAGCAGCCATCCCCTAATAAATATCAGGAGAGAGGGAAACTATTTATACAGCACAGTCATCTACAGCCAGGAGAGAGTAGTTCAGCCTGACACTATACAATGAAATGTAAAATGAAAAGGTGAACTGGTCCTGCCCAGAGGTGGCGAACCTATGGCACGCATGCTGCAGCAGTACACTGAGCCTGGTCTGCACACGGGCCATGTCATCCCCGCAGCCCAGCACCAGACATTCAAGTTTAACTGCAGTGTTGCCATTTGTGGCAAATAAATGGGCTGCAGCTTGGGCACTGTCTCTAAAAGGTTCACCATCCCCGGCTTTGACTCTAAGCCACAAGATGCCAGGACCCAAAGGAGGCCAGGTCATGGGTGCCTGAGAATTCACTGCAGAGGACAAAAGTCCCAAGGGCATTTTGATGTGAGGTTTGGTGGACAGGCTTCCCGCCACACCCGCATCATGAGAATCGAGGCAGCAAGCCTGTGTAAATATAGCAATCTCCCCCTCCACCCTGACATCAGTAGCCTGAGTGTGTAAACACAGCACAGTTCCCAGATTCCAGAGATCAAACCCAGGGATTGACCGGGGGAGCAGAAGAATTTAAAGGCAATGGCCAAAACGTGACATCCCTCAACTGACTTCCTCCCTCTGACAGGGACAGTACTGCTAACAGACACTACCGGATGACTTCAAGCATGTAAAATTACACCGTGGGCAGAGTGAAGGCAAAACAGGCTGCCTCTGATGACTCAAGAACAACAGCCCCAGCAGTGGAAAAACCCCAAGCATTCATTTCTGGTCCTCATTTGACTCGCTGTGTGCCTGCTTGTGCCTCCTTTTCCTCCTGAACATTAAATAAGACAGGAGAAAACAGGGATGGGGTGATATTCAAATCAGTCGATTCTGCTGTGTGGTCAGTAATTTTTTGATAAACAAATTTGATGGACAAGGAGACAACCTTGTGCTAAAAATGAATTTCAGAGATTTCTTATGGATTTCAATGAGCCATGTTGCCTCTGTCCTCGATTCTACCATTGATAAGCCAGGGCTGCCTTAGAGTAAAAGGCTTTCCCTGCCATCGTTCTCCTATGACCTGCTCTTGTGGACTCGGCCACATGTGGTACCCCACCCAGAATTCCTCCAGGCTCACTTCTGACTCTGGCACATCTCAACCTCTGTTATGGCCCATGTCTAGATGTGCCGCTAAGGTCTCATGGGGTCATAGGTGGGGATTCTTAGGAGCACAGAATCTAGAGTGTGTGATGCTGAGATTAAAGATGTGCCATTACTAACATACTCCACATTGGTTTGCCATAGCTCTGGCTAGGATTAAAAGTGCATCCCCTGGATAAAACACAAGGGACAGAAAGAGGGGCCTTGTGGGTTGACACTTGCTTGCAGTTTGCTGCCTTCTGCCTGCCCTACTTTGCCATAGGCTGTTTCTCCTCTCCAATGCCTGTTTGCCATGCCACTCTGCATCAGAGCCAGACAACTATGAACTGAAACCTCTATAAACTGTGAGCTAAATAAACCTTTCCTCCCTTAACTTGTGAGTGGTTGGTGTTTTCCCTCAGCAATAAGAAAAGGAACTAAGACGCTTACACTGGGATGAACTGTGACCTTCAGTCACCACGTCCATGGGCCACATGTTCCTCAAGGGCAAGGAAGGGGTGTTGGGCACTGATTCCCAATGAGCAACTAATCTTAATGGATCCTATTAAAACGTTACCCATGATACATCAGCCACAAGATGCAAATGCTCTCTCTTTTGAAAATGAATTTTACTTACTTGGCAAAAACATTGTTTCCTGATAATTCATAAGAAGCACTATTTACATTTTAAAAACATAAAACCTGAGCAAAATACTATACAACCAACACCTGAGCATTTTAATAAGCACAACAAAGCTTCTCTGTAAAGGTCTCCAAGAATTCAGACCTAGCCTGCAGTCTCTCCTCTTAGTGAGCATATGTAGAAGAGGCATTCCCAACACACCTTGACTCTCTGAGGCCAGTGAGACCAACTCCACATTCTTACTTCTCCTTAAATTTCATTGGCAAGATATACAGAGAAGGGGATGGGAGTCTTTGGAAGCACAGTTTCTGGTCAGGTGACCAAGCTGAAGAAAGATTTCCATGGCAATACCTGGGTAGTTCAAAAGGGCTAAAGAATAAATGTGTTCACTAGTGGAATAAAAATCTTACAAAACTTTCAAAGTACAGGAACAGGTTAAGAAATCTCATCTTCAAAGACCAAAGTGCATGTTAAAAGCGGTTCAATTATGTCATATACTGGTACAAATTCTCATTGTTGAATGCAATCATGATGTATATATGTAATGTACCAATAAAGATTTCAATTAAAAAAAAAAAAAAAGCGGTTCAAGTCCACAGCCTGCCATGCTTGGATCCACTGGCATCTCTCTGGAAACCAGGCTGGCTAGCGCACTGCTGCCTGAGACAAAGTGGGGCAGAGGGTCCCTTTGGTTCCTGCTCCAAAGCTCTACCCACTTTCTAATTCTAGTGAGCTTGGCTTCTCACCTTTTTCACCCTGTGGCACTAAAATGCCCTCATCAGAGAGCACGGCCCTGAGCTGGCGCCAGGCCTTAATCATGCTCAAGCACTGGGGAACCAGCTTCTCACCTCTCCATCTCGGGAGAGCATGCGGTTTAAGGAAGCTGTGCCCATGGGGAACCCCGATCCAAGGAGGCTGGCTCACCACGCAAGTGCAATTTCATGCCCCAATGTCCCCAAGATTCTGTAGGAAGTTTGGATAGTCGCTGTGGTGCGATGTCTGGGCTGCCCTAGGCAGACAAACTGTAGCACTGTCGGGTGTGTGGTCAGCTGGGTGTCCCAGGGGAGGTGCAGGCAGACTGAGGGAGCCAGGGCTGGGTGGAGATCAGACTGGAGCTGCTCTGGTGACACACCCTGGTGTTTCTCAAAAGTGTGGGACCCGCAGCATCGGTGCCACCTGGGCCTGGGAGGTGGAAACCCTCAGGCCACCCTAGATGTGCCAGATAAGAAGCTGGTGGGGGGCCCAGCCACGTGCACATTCAGAGCCCTCCCAGGTGACAGTACGGTCACCAGAGCCTGAGAACACTGGTGCAGGTAAGAGAAGCTCGGCATTTGCAACCGAGCTGAGTAGAAAGAAGGGAATGAGTTAGACAAGAGGGGAGAGAGGAGAAAGAAAGCAGCATTCAAAGCTTCCAGCTGCAGTGACTGTGCAGAGTGGCACAGAACCACGGAGTAAAGGAGGGCGACAGAAGCCAAGGGGCTGAGTGCAGTGTGCTGAGTGTGACAGCGCCAGCTAATGGAGGAGGCAAAACTAGCCACGAGCAAGGTGAATGAAGCCCTGTCCTCACTCAGAGAAGAGGCAGGCAGACTCTGGGGAGCACTGGCGTCAGGGTGCTGGGGATGAGCAGAGAAGTCCGTGAGAGAGCCGGAAAGAGAACAAGAAGGAACGGACAAAGGCTCTCTTAGTCATTTTCTCACTGCTAGGACAGTATTCCTACACTCAGGACTTTAGGAAGGAGAGGTTTCTTTCTGGCTCGTAGTTTCAATCCTGCATCTGCTGGCTCTGAGGCAGAAATGCCATGGAAGAAGGGCAGCCAAAGAGAAAGGAAAAGGAGGAGCCAGGGACAAGAACACAGGCCTCTGTGCCTCACCCTGGGCCCCTCTCTTCATATTACATGCCCTACTGGGCTCATAGGAGTGGGCGTCCTTGAGGGCAACCCCCCCATGAGCCAACCACCTCCCAGGACAGGAGCCTGGGGGCGGCATCTTAGATCTAAACCATAACAGACTCTTCCAGACCCTCAGTTATTCTCACAGGTGCAGCTCAATCCATTTCGTCCTTTGCGCACAGTATCTATTTATGTAACTTGCCACAGTTAGTCAATACATGACCATCTCAAGAGATGTCAAGACAGCGTTTTCATAAAAATCAACACTCATTTGAAACTTCCTGCACTGACAAACTCCTCAGTATCATCTGAGCCCTTTTCTGGAGCTCAGACTCCCTGCCTGCCGCTCATGAACTCCTGAATATATACAAACGTGGCTAAGTATTGACCACCTTGCTATGTAGCCCAGGCTGTCCTTGAACTTGCACCAATCTTCCTGCCTCAGCCTCCCAAATGCTGAGATTACAAGTGTGTGCCACTATGGCAGGCTAACATTTATTACTTCTTTTGCTGGGAATATTCAATATCCTCTCTATCACCTATTTTAAAATAGATACAATTGGGTCAGGGATTTAGCTCAGTGGTTCTAGCGCCTGTCTTGCAAGTGCAAGAACCCAGGTTTGATTCCCCGGTAACCACATAACAATACTGGGTGTGGAGACTCATGCCCAGCAGCAACCAGTACCACATTCCACAGTGCCAGGCGTGGTGGCTCACACCTGTAATCCCAGCATTTGGGAGGCAGAGGCAGGAGGATTGCTGTGATGTGAGTTTAAGGCTGAGCTCAGGGCCAGCCTGAACTACAAAGCGAGACCCTGTCTCAAAAAAAAAAAATAGATATAATTGATTATCAACCATAGTTATTCAACTATGCCACAGAACATTAGAAGTTACTTCCACCTCTGCACACCTGTTAACCATGCCCTCTCCACTCCCCTCCCCCACACCCTTCCTGGCACCTGTAAGGACCATTCTGCTTTCCATTTCTAAAACAGCCACATTTTTGGTTTCCACATAGAAGAAAGAACATGCAATATCTGTCTTCCTGTCTCTGACTTATTTCACTTAATATAATATCCTGTAGGTCCACTGCATGTCCTAGCACAACTTTTTAACTCATGAAATCATTCTGAAATCCTTGTAGAAGAATAAATGCCACAACCAGGAGGAAAAATATTGAGTATTTTGCTCTGCCAGATGAAACAATGTACTTAAAGATACAAAGATTATGTATTCAAAGATTATCCAAACAAAGAAGTTCTGGCAGAGAAACCAAAGAAAGATAACAGAAACCTAGGTCATCCAATTTATACATAGATATAGATATATTTTGATACATATGACTTTAGTAAACAATGAAAGCGTTATTTCCTCTAAGTGGGGAAGAAGTAGATAATTCAATGATGATGTTGAGATAATTGGCTGTGTGGAGAAAAGTTCAGTCAGCTTCATGCATAATGTATATGCTCAAATTATTGCCAGATAGATTAAAATTTTTAATGGAAAAAATCATGAGAACTGGAAAAACATAAATACTTATATCTTCCAAGCTTTTCCCAAAAGAAACATCAAACATATAAACCTTGAAAGAGATGATAACTAGAGTTTTACTAGTAAAAACATTAAAAGCACAGTAAATATTAAAATACAAAATAATCTGAGAAAAATAGTAATAAAATATGATAGAAAAGGATCAACACAGTTACTCAGTTGTTTTAAAGCTCTAACAAAACAATTAAAAAATACAAGCATCCCAATTAAAAAGAGGTCAAGAAAATCCAGAAACAATTGAGAAACAAACACAAGAACAGGCTGCAAAAATTACACAACAATGCTTGGCCTCTCTGGCAACCCAAATATGCAGATCAGAACAACTAGATTCCACTTCTTGCTCATCACTTTCTACAGACTTTTACACTGTTGATCCCTGGTGTGGGGCACAGCTGGGGCCATCCACGTTTGCCCATAACACACCCTATATGCCTCTGTAGGTCACTGAAAGAGCCAGAGCTAAATGCACGTGGGACTCTGAATGGCTGCCACTTTCTTCTGTTTATCCATCTGCCATGGTATTTGTCATACAATAATTTGGCCACCAAAACCACAAAGTTCTGAGAAGCAGGAGACCCTAGTAGATGCCTGTCCATCTGACCACAATCAATAAATGATCCAATAATGGGGACCAGTAAATGATCAGCTGTGACAAGATGCATTCCAACACCAAACACCCAGATCCATCTGCTACAGTCAACACTCACAGATATTTGGTGAGTGGGTGTTTAATTTAATACATCATTGAAAAGCTGAAAAAATCTCTTGGAAAATGGAAGAGTATTTTGCTCCTTGGAATAAAATGTAGGCTGCTGGAGAACTAAAGCTGC